>JAFBJY010001315.1:0-281507 GCA_016801885.1 Toxotes chatareus
GTAAGAGCAATATCATAAACATTTTTAAAATATATAATAGTGAAAAAGTATTTTTCCTCTGTCCCCAAGTGGGACACAACATGCTTCTTTCGGTGCTGCTTCATTTTCCCCACAACCAGCTGGAAGAAAGGTCCCACAAAGATCAGCGTCAGAGACAACGGATCATCTGGAAAAATTTCAGGGTTTGTCAAACTTCCAAATACTTAAATTTGCTGATTTTTAGAAACACTTTTTTAAACAATTTCTCTTTTAGCATTCCAAAGCCTTGAGGATCATCTCTGACCACTGAAGGAACCCATCAAATATCTTTTTACCACAGGAACTAAAAGCCGGGTTTTCCCCTTTTTTATATTGTCTTGGAAAAAAAACTTCTGTCATGTCAGTCATGTACACCCTTTTGGTGTCGGGGTTCCCCTTTGGGGCCCGGGTGGTTTATTTTGTTTTGCTTATTTGTGTTTCCTGTTTTTTTTCTATGCCTTATTTCCCGGTTTTTCCCTTTTTTCCCTCTCAGGTGTCTGTTCCCCCCCCTTTTCCCCCTTCCTGATTACCTTTCCTCCTTAAGTTTTCACCTTTTTGAAATTGTCGCCCCTCCCCTGGTGTATTTATTTCTCCCCTGCACCATTGCCAGATTGCTTTGTTTCCCCCCAAGCTTTCCCAGCGACCTTCCTATTCTAGTTTTGTGTTTTCCTGTGTTTTTATGACCCCTGCCGGGATTTTGGATTTTGGCTACCCTTTTTCCCCTGCTGTACCTCTCCCTTCTTGGACTGACTACCTGTGTTCGCCGGGACGATTAAACCTTTTTGATATCGCTGTCTCTGGTCCGTTTCCCCCTCTCCTCCTGAGCCTGACATTTGGTGCTTTTGATGAGCTTTCAAGTAAATTTTTTTTTTCAGTGTAAAGGATGGGCCTCTCCAGCCTGTACACATTTCTGAACAGCTCTGTACTAATTTGATACAACGGGAAGAAACCCCAGGAAAAAGGTCAAAAAAGCTTTTAAACAAACCATAAGTAGCTTTTTTAGAAAAAATTTGAGATGTTTCCTCTTAATTCACCCTTTGGTTCAGTGTTGTTTTTGTTCGGGAAACCCTCAAATGAATTCATCCATGTATCCAGGTAAAAGTCTTTTAGTTATTGTGGTTTCGGAGACACCCATTAAGATAAAAACCCTTTGAAAACACAAGGTTCAACCCAATCCCTTTCAACAACGAAAAGAGACGTAAAAAATTTCCCATTGTCACTGATGAAACCCCATCTCTTTTCCAAAATACTAAACAGCCCTTCAGGTTCTCCCCAAAAAAAGGCGGTTGCTTCCAGTTATGCCAAGTTTTTGGAGGGGTAAAAAATCGTAGTTTTTTATACAACTAAAAAATTTAGAGGAACGTCAAGCAGGTTACAAGCAGCTATCACTGGGAATGCCTGTCTAAAAAACAGTTGAGTCTGGCCCATTTAAAAATGTTTAGTTAAAACCCTGGATTTTCTGAAGTAAAAAGCATCTCCCCCTTTGATTGTGAAGCCATCCTGTCACACAGTGGGTGAAATGCTGTGGAGCTAGTATCGTGTTGGACCTTTGTGTACTGGTACTGATAAAAACATGAACCTTGTTCAGAAAAATAACTCAATCTTTTTGCACAAAGTTTTTTTTGTTTTGATTGACAAAAACTTGTTTCCATGACCCTTTCCATGCTTTCAAATGGTGCCCTACAGAGGAACTGATTCTGAAAGGAAGATTAAGATATTTCAAATGGTTTGATGCTCAGATGTCATATGGTTTTTGATTCATAATGTTATTTTGTATCAGACAGGCATAAAATGATTTTAATCTGAATTGAATGATTCTCTTACTGTTTTACTTGAGCTGAAAATGAGTAGCCCCTCTACCTCGACACAATGCACAGAGAAATGTGTCAGCTTTTTTACATTTTCAGACATTTTTTTTGCAGAATGTTTTTTACAGTGTTTTGTACAACTTCATAATGTTTTCATTGGCATTATTTCTGCCTGTGCTGTTAAATTTTCGTTTAAGACAGCAATTAATTCAAAAATGTGTGTTGAATTTTTTTAAAATTTTTTCACAAATAAAAGCAAAAAATCATCAGGATGGGGTTTTTTCATTTTCCATAAACTAAATAAATAAAAATTTTGATTCAAAAAAAATTTAAATAAAACACATTTTAGTGTTTGGGGTCAAAACTGGGGAAAGTTTATTTAAATTAACTAAATTTTAGAGTTACACTTTTAGTGAGGGGTGAGTATTTTAACACCCGGACGTTTAATGAACTCTTTTCAGTTATTTAACCCGCCACAGAGTTTTTCGATGGGCACACATGTTCCTCAGATTGAGTTAATTTAACTCCGAGTTTTTTCAGAGGGTAAAATTTGCTGTGTCATATTTCCACTTTACACATGAACTTGTACAAAATAAACACTTTGTAGTGATGGGAAAAGTTCCATGTAACATTTGGGCTTGACCATGGGTTTCCCGGCCCTAAACAGAGGAGGGTGAATCTGATTTGAAATGTCATCTCTATATTGTTTCCAAATTTTGCACTCACTCCACCAGGGATGGCAGCTGAGATGTTCAGATAAACAGAAGTGAACCATGAAGCACGTACAAGTTGCATCATCACCGCTGACAGATGAAGTCCAGGGTAAGAAAGCTGAGAGCAGAAGAGAAACACATTCACAAGTGTGATGTCAAGAGAGTCAACAATGTAATCTGCTCTTCACCTGAGCTTCTTTTCCACTAACTGACTCTAGGTGACAAAGCTCCTGAAGTGCTGATTTAAAATGTTTCATATTTTGACAATCAGCTGGTCTCTGGCGAAGGTGAAGATTTTTCATTTCTCCCCCACTTGTGTTTGCTCACCAATACACTGTTGTGCAGAGTTCTTTCCAAATTTTTCATTCAGTGACTTGAACTTATTCACCCACATGTCTGAGGTCAGCAGCCTGTAGCTCAAAATCTCTGATGGAACTACAGGGGGATGTAATTCTGGTTGACACTGTCCACTGCACACTCCGTGTGGATGGGTGATGAACTTAAAAGACGAGTGCACTCACGAAACCTCCAAAAGCGATGCTATGAATGACTGCAGGAGATTAGATGTGAAGGCCGCTAGCTGCTGAAGATCAAGGTGTTGAGCAGGGTCACTTGCTGTGCAGCCATGCATCTTTTTTTCAAAGTGTAGTAAACGACCTGTTTCAATGTCGGCGATGAAGAGTTCTAGCTTGTTTTCAAATAAAACACTGCTTGTTGAAGGGATAAGACTATTTCCAACGCCTTGCATTTTAACATTGAGCTGGTTCAGATGTTCAGTCATGTCCACGAGATAGAAGAACTTCAAGGAGCCACTCAGTGTTAGCTAACTCAGGATGCTCGACGTTTTCATTTCAAGAAAGTCTGGATTTTGCTCAGACAAGCGAAAAAACAAGCAGCACATTGCTATTGCAAGAAGCAGACCAGAATAATTATTCCTAACTTCATCCAGCAGTGTTTTTAAACTGGCGATCATTTAAAGCTTCGGGCAACAATAAAGTTGACTACCTGAATGACAAGCGACATCACCTCACCAAGCTGCTCGCCACACATCTGACATACAAAAGCGTCTCCTGATGTAGGATGCAGTGAAAAACTTAGGATGGGTCTCTTTTCGTATTTCAATAAGAAAGCCGCTACAACACCTCTGTTTTCCCCACCAAACAACATTAGCACTACCAGTACTTTAGCAAATAAGTTTATCCATCGGTAGATTTTTTCTTTAGCAAGCTCATTGAAGACTTGAATAAATCCTCTCTCTTGTCTTCACTTGTGTTGCCTCAATTTGATTTAAGCCATGCATGATAGCGCGATGGCGTGTGAACAGTTCTTGCCCGAAGGAGGCATGTCTTTTATTAGCTTGATTATCTTGTCTTTATCTGAAAAGTCATCAAAAGTTCATTACAAGCATCAAACATGAATGTTTTAGCGCCTACCCCCATCTGTGAATGGCTTTCTGTTTCTCACAATTGCTAAAAGCAAGTCGAACTCCAGTCACCTTGTTGGGTCCCAATACGGAGTTGCTGCTGACTAGCTTGCACTCTGCGGTAACTCTTGACATGCTTTCTTCTGCTGTACCCGCAGGATATTCTTCGATGCAAATGTAGTTTGACCGTTTCATCGATGTAATTTTATCATTATGTATTAGTATTATTACTGCAAGAAGCTGCTCTCCATGAAGGTGGGTCCTCACTCCCATTCCTACAGTAAGGCCTATATCTTGTATCTTTTTTCTTTTAGCCATCTTCTTTATCAGTGGGTTTCTGCAATTAGCCAGCCTGGACTATTTGATTAAAAGGAGGGAAGTTTACTTCTGGACCTCCTTGGCTAATGACCGGTGTACATTATCCAATAAAAAATTTAAAAGTGTCCCTGAGAGCAGCTAAGATTGGCTCCAGCCATCCGCAACCATGAACATGAGCAGTAGGAAATGAAATGGATTGACACACATGAAGAATGCTTTTATATTTTTAACGTTTATTATTTTTTTTTTTATTAAAGATTTATTCTATGAGCCAGATGCATGCATCAAAAGAGCAATATCTGGCTCACAAATATGGGTTCCACCCTGCTTTTACAGGTTGGACATGCAAACCATTTAAAACACTTTTTAATTTTCATTATTATTCAAACTTAAGCCCATGACGGAATAAAAGTAATTGCAATAACATTAGTGTCAAAAGTCTATTAAAATCATAAGCATTGTAAAGCTACTTACTACACTCAGGTAAAAATAACTGGCTTACATGTTAATAACTCACTTACAAAAACATACATGTGGGAACAACAACCTTACTGCAAACTTAATGCAATTAAACAAACAGTCCTCATGCTAAAACACGTCGATTCAATAGACATTAAAATGCACCTAAGCCCCACTATTTTTGAGGCCAAGTTATCAGAAAGCCTTTTTACTGCATGCACTACTGAGGCAACAAGACCCGTGTTAAGTAATTTTAAAAATCTTATTCGCTAGCTTTTAAATAATTTCCAATCAATTTCCAAATTTAGTGAGTGAGAAAACCAACTCAAATCTCTCATTCACTTTTCACATATATAAATCTTTAACTGTAAAATAATCAATTTAAATAAAAGTATGTTACTGAGAAGCATGGTAAAAATAAATGGATAACTCACCAGATAGGGTGTGCTCCAAACAAAATCAACAACACTGACACTTCTGTTACAAGTACACAATCGCCATGCTTCAATTTCTAATATCTTTAAAGTGATCCTACGACAACTCTTTAGAGAGCAAAATAGGCTCCTTTTCCGGCTAAAACTCTGAAATGTAACCAACATGTTCACAGGCTGCAAAAAGTTTCTTTTCCACAAATGTCATTAAGAAGTGAGCAGATAAAACATGCAGGCTGACGTATTCCACAGGTCTTCGTCAGTGGTGACGGAGTACGTATGTGTGTGACATCAGAGGATCACTATTAAAACTATTTGAGTGCTAAGTGACAAAAGAATCAAAGTTGTGAAGCACTGTAAACTTGAAATGAGAAAGTTTAATTTATGACAGAAAATAGAGACAAATTAACTTTTTAAATTGTTTTGACCTGATTACAACTCATCTTCAGTAACAAACTTTTACTGTTCAGTTTACGGTGTGCTTTGACATCAGCTGACAAGAGAGCATGACACAAGCGCCTTAAGAAGGTAGGAGTGTTAGGGAAGCGGTGACACTCTTAGAGCAGGATCTTGGGTAGGTAAAGTCATCAAGTGAAGCTGCATGAGATTGGTCAGTTACATGATGTGTGGTGGCGTCTGTGTGTCTGCACTGAGCAGAGGGAGGGAGGGAGGAGCAGACACCGCACACACAGGATCAAACCCTCAAATCTGAGGGTATTTGGTATTCTTATTCCAATCTTCACTAAAGGAAACCAAGCCAAAACTGTTACCTGGATGCTGATTTTTTGCTTCTTTATTTTTGCTACATTTTTGTTTATATTTTCTTGTGTGAGTCTTTGCAGAAGAACATACTCTGTAGTGAATAGTGCTTCTCTGTGGTGTTTCCCCTGTAAATAGATGTATTATATATACAATCGATTGGATCTTTTTATTAATATTTTTATTTATTATTTTAGTGTTAACAAATTCATTTACACGCAGCAAAAATATGAGGGGAGCCACTTGGAGGGGAAAAGAGTCAGCTCAGCCTGCATTCCAGTTTCTTTTAAAAGGTCCGAGTTACGCCCTCTCTGTTCCCATAACAGCATCCACGCGCTGAAAAGTACTTTTCACTTTCACTCGACGTTTGTGGCGCAGATGATTTTCTCTCTGTCTGAAGGTAAATGTCACTTTAATATTTTACTCATCTTCACTTCCTGTAGTTACCCAAATTATCTGGTTCGAGTTTTCAGTGTTTTATTGTGTGTGTGGTTTTTTATACTTGCTGTGGTGTTTAGCTAAAATACGGTAAAATCGGGATGAGGCAGGATGAGGAGGGCCGTCATTCATTTCTTCAGTCGCTTTTGTTTGAATTTGTTTCTAACCTACTGGGTTATGTTGTATTTTTGCTTTGTTGATTATCGCTATTGTCTATTTGGTTATTGGGTTACATTTTTTGATTTACTATCATTGTTTATTTGATTTTGATTTCATTTTGTTTTGAGGTCCTTTACTTTCTTAGGTGGAGTGCTAATGTGGGAAGGCTAGGCACCTGTGGTGAGGGCCCTGCACTTAACTGCATGTGAGTTAACACACAGGGGCACCACAGACTGCACCGTTTGCTGTGAGTTTGGTTTCGCTGCACTGAAGGTGAGTAGTGGTAGTACACCTGGCAGTGGCCTGTGTAGTCTGCCTTTCTGCATGTGGCCTCTGCCTAGTGTTTTAACTTTAATTTTAAATATTTCATGAAGTTGCAAGCATTTATTTTCATGTTTGTAAGAATTTTCTTTCTTTTCCAGTCCCTGCTTGTTTTCTTGAGCATTAAATAAATACATATATATATATATATATATATATATTTTTTTTTTTTTTCTTTTCAAACTCATGTCTCTGCCTCTGTAATGTACCTGTGTCTTTTACTTTTACTAAGTATTTATGCTAGGTATTTCCTGCAAGCTTAAAATTTCTGCAGGCCTTCAGAGCACAGAGCTCAGTACCTGTTTTTTTAGTTTGGTTGGAACTCAGACACAGAGCTTTTTTTTGTTGTTGTTTTTGTTTCCCTTTTGATTTTACACAGAAACTCAGGAACTGAAACATTTTTATACTTTAATAATAATTATTTTTAAATAAATATTTTTTATATATGAATTATGTATATAAATATGTATATTTAGATAGATTTAGATGAATTTATGCATGTTTATATTTTATTATAATATAGAAATTCTATATTTTTAAATATATATATACTGTGTGTATTTTATCATCCTCAACTTCCCCACTAGCAGGTATGCATAGTTTCTCACTGCAAAATAATTTATACATTGTAAATAATAATTTGTACTTGTTTCTGTTCCTTATTTGATGGTGGTAATTTATTTTTTTTCTCCTCATTGTTTTTCTTCCTATCTCCAACCATCAGGACTTTCCGCTGGTGCAACGTAAATTGTTCCTTATAATAACTCAATCAGAAAGTGAATGACAATAAAGTTTCTGACATAAACATAAAGACACTATGCACTTAACATTGAGATGCGCCATGTCAAAAGGCGTTTCAAAGTAGTAAATAGGAACAAAGGTCACGGCCCTGATATATGTGGGTATGAAGAAGTCTGCAACATGAACTGTTTGTGTTTCAGTATATTTTTAATAAGTCCCAAGGAATTGGCTCAAAGGATCACAAACAAAAGGGAGAAAAATTATGTAAATGTTCAACAAATACTTGAACCAAATTAAACTAAATAAGTACTAAATTGAACCCAAATTAACAATCTAATTAAATATTTACATTGTGGGGATGTGGAAAATCAGTGGAGCCAGTAGTGTAAAGTGTGCACGAGGAAGAGTGTGAGTATTTTAGAGATTTTAGAGCTGTCGCCTCTGACTTCAATTTGAATGAAAATTTTGAGAAACTGATCGATCTGAGTCCTACAAACTGAACATGCACTGGATCCTCTGCAGTTTGGACACAGGCCTCACAAGTGGAGAATGCTGTTGTGACTTGCCTGAATATGCTTAAACATCTGATTTTAATGGACACACACCAGGCTTCTCTATTTGTGGACTCTGTCTTCTGCTTTGGCTGTGCTAAATCCAACCTCATTTGAAATTGAAAGGCTGCCCGCCAACAGCTTGTTGATTTTAAAGGTCAATCTGTGGGTTGATTCTGGATGTTTTAAATAAGAGGGGATACAGAGGAGGAGGGTCAATAGGAACATTGTCTGGACCAAAGGTGTTCTTCCAAAGGTGTTCTTTCCAATTGTTTCTCCTCAAGGTGTGGTACATACCAATTATTAATGTCTACCTGCGTACAAACATGTGTCAGAGCAGACATGACAGCAGAAGAATTATGTTGTTGATGACCTGCTATTGTTAGTCCTCCAGGAGGAGAGAGCCACATCATTTTTCTTTAATGCTACAACAATGATATGGTTTGGTCAGACAACTTTGAGTATATATGTGCAGTCTACAAATATCTTGGGACTACTTAATAAAAATTGACTTTTTGAAGAAGAAAATTGTGAAGTGGTTTGTAAAAGGCTCAGAAATGTTTACAATTGCTTAAGGAAGTGCACTTGCAGGTTGATTTTCACATTGGATCTGAATCATAATGAGCATGCCCTCTCTTTATAGAATCCATTTTATCATTTTCTTAGGTGCTTTGTTTCAGTCAACTTTAAATGAGGAAGTCCCCGACCAAATAGTTAAGTGGTCTAGTCGCCTGCTTGGTGAGTCCCACAGCTTCCAGCCGTCTCCTGTACAGCAGACAAGTACAGAGGACAGCTACCTCCATTTTGAAAATGATGACTCCACCCCTTGCACTCAGCCACTTTTCAGCTTCTTCCCTCAGAGCGGAGGTTTATTGTCCCAAGATATAGTACCAGCTATATAAAAACAACTTTGTTCCTGCTGCTGTCACAGAGAGTTAAACAAGCTGCAGTGATCATTCACAGTACCTTGTATTTGATTTCATTTTATTTATTGTGGGTTCAAAAAATTGGGTTTTAACAGTTTTTAATTTCTTTTTATTGTTTTTATTTGGACTTCTTTCTCTTTTCTGTCTTTTAAACTATGAGTTTTTATTATTTTACCTTTTGCAAGTTGTCTTTATTATCACCCTTTATTGACTCTCTTGATCCTAGATTGGTGGAGCCTTGAGCACTTTTATCACTTTTCTCATCATGTTTATAATCAGCTGTGTTGGTTTTGTGTTACATTTCTTTGTGTTCTGTATATGTGTTAAAGGACGTCATCATCAGTCATGCTGAGCTGTAAACAAATCTACCTACAGGCACAAATAAAGTAACATGAACCTGAGGATGATTTTCTGTTGATGCAGATGAATGATTTGTGTTTTCTCTCCACATGAAGGTAGAAAGTGTGTAGCAGGCCATGTGGATGTAGATTCAGTATCATGAATCAGTGTGTGGAGGACAGAGAGTGGAGAGCTCTCCCCTAAAAACGATCTGTGTGAAATCATGAGAGTCTGCACCCAAGCCTAGAGGTGAGATGAGGGATCTCTAACTTTGTCAAGCCTCTTCTCCATGTCAGAGCCCAGCACTCACATCACTGCACCATCATTATTATTCACACCAAAGCTCTGTGTGTGTTGTGTTGAGTGTCAGAGCAGCAGAGGCACACACAGACTCTGTAGACCTGAACCCTGACCTGAGCCCAGCTGTGTGTCCATGAAGAGTGACAGGTCACATGGGTGGCCTCATTACATCTCAGTGACAGCTCCCCTCTGCTGCAAAGAAGTGAGTTTTGTGCTCAGGTTTAAAATGTACTTAGACAGCTATCCTGTATAACTGGTCTTCTATGAAAGATAGCTATCAGCTGAGTCTCCAGGCTTCAAGAATGATATTATGGGAACCCAATCAGGTTGAAACACAGGCACAGTGGCAAAGCGATGTTTCTCTTTTTAAAGAAAAGCACGTCTCAGTACTAATATGTGTCATTCAGATCAGAACTAAAACTCCCTGCGGTAACTCAGCACTCTTTTCCGTTCCAGTGTTTGTGTTGAGGCATCTATATGTGGAGGTGAGACTTCTGTCAAACCCAGTGTGAGAGTCCTGAAACTCATCATTTAAAGGTAGAATTGTCATATTGTAATGACTCTGAGTCAGTGAGGTACAAGAACTGATTGGCATTGCCTCCTAGCTTAGAATGTCACAGCAGCTTAGTGATGTTCAGCTTTTAATCAGGACAGTCACCACAGAACATAAAAAGCAGCTGTTGTTTGTGTGCAAAGCATAAAACACTCACAGATGCTGCAAACATAATGTGGAAGCTAATTCTTTTGTATTTCCTCCACAGGAATGAGCCAGGAGAGCTCAGAGGAGTTCTTGCGCTCAGTCTGCCCAGCAGCATCAAACACACCTGGACTCCATATTTATGGTGGTCTGCATGGACAACTTTGCTGACATCTGTTATGTTGACAATAATCCTCATGGTACAAATTTTGCAGCAGTGGATTGTCAGTGTGTCCAAGCCTATGGATCTGATGTTTTGGCTCATGGTTTTACTTTGATTGTGTCATTCATAGTTTTCTGTTCCAGCTGCTGGAGAACATTGTCGCACTTTGTGAAGAAGGGCTGAAGAAGATCCAGAAGGTTGAGATTAAGATTACCCAGAATGCTCAGAAGTCAGAGGAGGGATGGGGAGGTGTTGGTGGTGAGATGAAGAACAGAGGAGGAGCAGAGAGGCTTTATGAAGATCAGTGAACTTCTAGGAGAATGAAGCAGGAGACTGTTGACTGTCTGCACAACGTAAGAGATTTCTCTAAGATTCAACACTGATGAATAATGGACATTTACTAACGTCTCAAGACAGAGGACATATGTTCGTTCATGTGTTGTTCTTTAGAGACGAACATGTCATGTTTTCTTTATAGATCAGTCATTGATGTTGTTTCTTGTTTGTTCATTCAGGACATGTTGCTCCGGTTGTCAACGTAAACTTAATGCTCTGAAGAAAGTTCCAGTGTGTGTTTGAGGGGGATCTAAAGCAGGAAACACAACCCCTTCTGAATCAGATCTACTGGAAACTCTACATGCGGGAGGACTGGAAGTCCAATGATCGCACATGAGTCAGTCAGATTGAAACAGCATCCAGGAAACCAGCCAGACCAGAAACAAGCATCCAGACAAGAAGGATATATTTAAAGCCTCACCCTGGAAGAGATGGACCAATCAGTACAGTGATGACAAAGGGAGTGGCTGTATTGGGTACCAAAGTCTCAACCACCTGCAGCTGACTCTGGACTGGGGCCAGCAATAAAGCCAACCAGGACATACACTTAAGATTTCATCTAATGCTCAGAGAGCTGAATGTGCTGAAAGAGAAAAAAGTTCAACGGTGGAACTTGTCTATCCACTTCTTTACTGAAACCAAAGAAGCTAGGACTCCCCGTAGGTTTGAAGAGGTCCAAGGTCTGTTCACCACTGCAGTGGTCTGAGTGCCTACCTCTGAGCTTGCCTGGACATCCACAGAACTTAGATTTGGATAATGTTACAGAGTCCACCTCAGATAAAGATGACAAACTTGAATTGTGTGGAAACTGCCCCTCTGGTAGCCTCTGGATAACCACCACGACCCTGCAGCAGCCAATCAGATCCCTCACAGTGAGTTGACAGAGAGTCAGAGGTCAAGTTCACTGACATGAAGGAGGTAGAGTACTTCAGGAAGAGGTCAGAAGAGGAGCATAGTCGTAATGATCACCCCACATCAAGACTTCACGAAGCTCCAAGATCATAAAAACATCCGGTCTTCACAGATCCTGCTACAGTTCTGGAGGACAAGTTGGAAACTAGAGGAGGAGAGCTGTCAAATAACTTGACTAGGACAATACATCCACTTCCTGGTGGTTCAGTCCCAACTGACCATACGCGAAGTATTATGGAGGAGCTTAGAACAGATCCACACTGTAAGTAAAAGCATCAAAAGATGATTTATGCCCTTGGGAAGCTGGCACAGGCAGTTGCAGAAAGGAAACCTGATTCTTTCATGGAAATCAGATCTGACAGGTGGCATCATATCAGAGCAGCCATAGGTAGTGTATCCAGGTGTTCTACAACAGGTCTTTAAAGAGGGAGAGACATGTACCAGGACAAGGAATTCTGCTTGCCCACTTGAGAGAGCTCTCAGAGCTTGTTGCTTTAAGGCCCATTTGGCCTTGATCAACCCTGGGAACAATCTAGGTCAGTTGAAATAACCAACCTCCAACTGGTCTATATATATAAATCTGTTCAGATACAAACTTGATCCAACACAGCTCTTATTATGCTGGACACAATTTATACAAGTCCAAATGGATGTCTTAGAACTTGTTCCTCCGCTTCCTCCTGGGCTCCTTTACTGCAGACCAAATCTGGGACTCTGCACCAGTTCCACTGAATGTTGGTGAGGAGAGTGGCTCACAGATCAATCAGCAAACAGTGCAATTACATCATGTAGAGGATTTGAGAATCCCTCAGTAGAGATGTGCACCAACCTGTTTCCAATTGTCCAAGACCAGACTGTAGGCGATTGTTCTCTGGTAGAGCAGATCCAATAGTCCCTGAGCTCGGAATCTCTCTCACAGAAACTGTCTCTTCTCAATGGTCAGCCTCTGGTCTTCATCTTACTGTCATCAGAAAAGATCTGGACGCAATGTTTGACCTGAAGAAATACTCTGCTTCAGAGGAGGCTCTTCTTGAAGCTGCTGCACAGCCACGTCAAAGCCTCTAAATAAAGCTCTGTAAGTGTATAGATAGTTGGATTTATTCATCATTATATAAAGACTCTGCTATTTTATTCAATAGGAGGAAAATAAATTCTCTCTCTTCTTTAATTCCCTATCATCATCTCTGAGCTTCATCAAGTATTGAATCTGAATTCAAATAATGGATCCTACATTAAAGAGCCAAGTCTCAGCTGAAACGATGTGTTGGACATCAGCATAGAAAGAACTGTGTGAGATTCAGCCTTTTAGTGGTTCAAAAGTAACTGGACAACATACACATGAAGTGAAACAAACTCATCAGATTGGTAATATTTATTGTAAAAATCCTTTGCAGTCATTGCTGGACTGTAGTATCCATTATTATATTTCCTTAAAGTGAATGTGCTGAGATCCCAACAACATATCATGTCTCAACTGTCCAAATACTTATGGCATTGACTGTACAGGTCTGTTTTGTAGAGCATTGATTGTGTCAAGCATTTAACTGTCGTGTCTCCAACTTGTTGGAGAATAAAACAGAAAAGGATTTGAACTGTGGAGCCAATGAAAGATGATCATCAATGTAGAAACTCTCATTGGTTAGCAGGTGGATAAAGAGCTTGATATTTCTGTCAATTTCCAAAATTCCTGTGCTTGATGTTTGGCCCAGCTTTCAAATGCAGGTCTGTTAGTTTGCTGTGAGCTGCAGAGCAACTGAGGAGTTTTGTTCCTTTTGATTGTCCTTTCTAACACAAATTTGTTTGACTTTTCTTTCATTGTTCTCTTCAGACTGAAAGTAGCTGCACCTCTCAGAGAGAAGCTGTGAAGCTCTGTCCTCAGTTCTCAGCTCCTAGCCTTCTAGTCTGAGACACCTGGACCTGAGTGACAACAAGCTGCAGGAGGGGTAAAGCTCAGTCTCCCATGGGATTGAAGAGTCCACACTGTAGACTGGAGGACTCCAGAGGTCCGTCGTACTGTCTCGTTACTCTTGTAGATCTTTTATATCTTTAATCCCGTAATAAACTGGAACCTGGTTTATCTTCATCCAGAACTTGAATCCATTCATCTTTGGAATGAATGAGATTGTAAATAGTTGTTGTTCCATATTGTGACTTTTTTCTATCTCCAGACTCAAGAATTATCTTCTAGCTTCACCTCACTGTGTCTTTTGTCATGAATAATGTGTCTGTTGACTTCAATGAAAACCCCTAGAACTCACAATACTGTATTCGTCACAAGTCAGCAGACTATAATTTCTAAAATGAAGTGTAGAAAATGTCCAGTGTGAGTTCAAAGTCCATTTTTATTACAACAATACACAGAAGATCCCCAACAAACCAATACTTTGTGCTAATCAATTGAAAAACACTTGAAGTTGACTCAGTGTGTGTGTCTGTAAAAAAAGCCGCAAAAGTGCTTTTCAAAGGCATTTTGATATTTAACACAAGTGTGTTATTCTTTCATTGAGTTTAATTCGACTCAAGAACGTGTTAAGGAGCAAAACTTAAAGGACTTACGTTGTTGTTATAGATAGATAGATAGACAGATAGATAGATAGATTTTATTCATCCCTCAGGGGGAAATTGTTGTGTGTTAGGCAGCAAGTAAAACAGCCACAAAAAGAAAGGGCGAAAGGACAAGTTGACATCATAGTACTTTAGCAACCCCATAAAATACAGTGCAACAAAAAGTATAAAGACAAAGAGTGAATGTATATGTAAATATAATATTATATATATATATATATATATATATATATTAACAAGATAAAATAAAAAATTAAAAACAGGTGTAGAATATTATGTACACAATACATACAATGTTGTAAAATATAACCTGTGAGGTGCAGTGTGTACATTTAAAATAGAAAAATAGTTTCATGGTTTTATAATGGTGGTATGTGAAGAAGTTGTGCAGTAGCAGTGTGGGTCATAGGAAGGCTAAGTTGTTGATTGTCCGATCAGTTGTGTTAGGTCATGCAAGGTTGACCTGCAAATGGTGTCATAAACTGTAAAAGGGTTTGGTAAACAGTTGTAAAAGTAATTGAACCAGGGGTCAGATTCTTGGTATGCAATGGGGGGGCTGTTCTGAACTGTTTCCTTAGACCTGTGACAGAAGGTACAGTGTGTGTGTCACAGGTCTCCAGATATCTGCATCTGAATTACCCATATATACTTTGTATGAATAAGTATTTTAGCCTCGAAACGCACTGGCTGTGCTCTGCTTATTTAGATAAACAACATAAAACCTTGAAACAGAGAAGTACTACACACGAATCCATTGATTTCAAATAATGTAAAATCGGCCTTTAAATACTATTCTTTGCTAAACTGTAAATGTAAAGGAATGCAAAGGCCTCAGAATGTGTATTCTGAATACGTGAACGCCGTTGCACATGTATTCTGTTACTCCCTCACTGGGTCAGTAGTCTGGTTTGGGTTTTCTCCAAACCATAAACCGCAAACAATTGTCAAATGTAAAGTTTGCACAGAGAAGGTTCGAGCTTCATAGATGGAAACATAAACGAACCTCTTAACCACCTGGGAAGAGGCAAAGATCCTAAACAATTATTGAGAGCCAAGAACAGGCTGCCAACCACACATCAGCCAGTGGTAACGGGTTAAAGACATTGCGGAAAACAACCAACTATAACATGTTTCTTTGATAAAGCATCGCTGTGTGGGAGAGAAGAAAGGCAAACGGTGAAAGAGGTGACTTTTATCTTAAGGCTAAGTTTTACATAGAGAATAGTTTTGCTCCAATAACTTCATCGGTGTTTCAACTGGAAACTTATCAGTGATTTTTACCGAAAACCATGATGCATATTTTGCCACACCCACCCTACTTTCCTTGTAGAAGATGAGATCACACTGACTCATCTAAAGCTAAGCAACTAAACCCATTATTTTGTTAATTGTGTTTGTGTCGATCAGTTTCAGCACTCACAAATCATTATTCAGTCGCCTGCCAGCTAATCTAAATATTTCATCCTTTCATATTTAAATATGTCAGCTCTGATATTGTCAGTCCATTAGTTTTCATTTGTACCTTTTGGTAAAAAAATTCAGATGTTGCAGCTAAATGGGCGTAAGCTAACAACAACAGGTAGCTCACAGGAGGGATCATCTTTAGCAGCTGTCACTGTTCACTGAGCTCAACTGGAAAAAATATTCTGGAGTCAGAGAAAAATCCTGGACAGTAAAAATGTTTTTCTAATGGAAGCGGCCTCATGATAACAGTGGGGTCAGATCAGTTCTCATCATTCAAATGGTTTTCCTTATGGCTCCAAATAAAGTCAAGGACTTGGCAGGGGTTTTTTTTAAAGGGAAAAGGAGCAGAGTCATGATGGGGACATGTTTGGGCAGGACATTTTCAGCTTCAGAGGTTGATGTTGTGGGCATCAGTCAGTGAAAGGTGAGCTGTAGAAGTGTGTGAGGACATGAATTCTTCTGGGCTTCTGGAGAGGAAAAGGACTCTCTTTGTAATGACACAAAAGAAGGCAGCTGAGACCAGTCCACAGTGTTTGGGATTTAAACAGGTAACACACTGGATATAGATGGGAAAAAGCTGCTGTTTCCTAACAAATCCCATTTTTTAACAATCATCTGACTGGTAGATCTCTGGAAATGAAACCATGGAGTGAATGAAAAGATCTTTGGATGACAGAGTTTAGGAAAGTTTTCAAAGCTCGTATGAATGAAAACCACTTTGTGCTCAGTCTCTGTTGAGTTGAATGAATGTTTTGTTTGGGTCAGAAAGACTCTAACTGAGGCTGATAGAATTGTTGAACTGCTCCTTCCCCCACCAGCCTATGATACCAAACTGCAGTGAGGACAAGCTCAGCGGAGTCTGTTCTCGACAACTAATTCCAGTAAAAGCAGTTTCCAATGAGCAGATCTCACACACTGACAAACTACAGTTTTCCATGACTGGAGCGTCTGAGGGTCAGGTCAGAACCACCCTCAGGACTTATTACGGAAGCAGTGTAACAGTGATTAATCTGTACAATACATGTAAGTAAATTTTACCCACTCCATGAAATCAAAGTGCAGAAAGCTCAGATCTTCTCCAGCTGCTCATTTCTACCTGTCAACAGGTGCAGAGCTCTTCAACAACAGTTTTTACACCTGGTTAAGTCAAAGTGATGATGATGGACACCATCAGATTTGATGTTGTAAAAGGCTGGAACTGTTTCAAACAGAGCTGTGAAGCTGAGGTTGAAGGATACACAACAACTCCTTTAATCTGCATCTGATGTCTGACTTTTGTTTTTTATATCAGCTGTGAACATGTGGACTTCTCATTTTAACTGCACAAACCTACTGAGCTACTAAATTATTGATCCTCTAATGAAAACCGACTGATATGAAAGTTTGACATGAACAGGGTGTGAAAATGTTGGGTGACATGTGGATGATGTGTGTAGAAAGGGTGACATGATGATAATCCACAGCAACAGAAGGACACAGTCACTCTGCTCATGTTAGAGAGAAGCTCACGATTAGGACATATCTGATTGGATTGTCAATGATTTCGCATTCTCATCTCATCTGTCTAGTTGAGGGGCTGTAGGTTGTCAGAGATCAGCCAGCTTCTGGCCTACTCAGTCCAACCCTCCACCTGAGGCGTCTGGTCCGAGTGACAACTGAACTGTAGTGATCTAGACCTGAAGGATTCAGGTGGCTTGCAGAGTCCAGACTGTGGACTGAGACTCTGAGGCTGACTCCATTGTTTACCAAAGAGATGAATATGATGTGAAAGTTGGGCTTTATTCAGTATTTATTAGGTCAAATCTCCTTCAGAATTTTCTAACATTCAAAGTGTAGAAATGGTTGAAAGAAGTTGTGAAAGTGCTGACTCTGATTTTCTAAAGATTTTTTACTGAAACTGAAAATGATTTTGGATTCTGGACTCTTACAGTCCACATACATGGACAGTACCAGCAGTTTGACTGAGCTTTGAGCTTGTGTTATTCACAAAGTCTCATTGAGATCAGGATGTTTGACTAAGAACTGATTCTGGCACAACACGTGTGAGCAGGTCTGAAGGCACAAGTGTTCATAAGCTGCTCCCAATGGCCTCACTCACAGGCACAGTGAAAAGCCTGCTCGTCACAGAGAGAGGACACGTGACCATGTGGTTTAAATACGGAGACATTTTTCTTTGAGTGTCTCCTGAAGACATTCATGAGAGCTACACTCAAGCTGCTGAACTGAACAGGGACACAAATATTTGTGGAACCAATGAAAACAGAGCAGAGAGAAGTTCAAACCCTGGCTCCTTTCTCAGCTCCACACAGCCGCACTTCAACCACTGAGCCCACTGGGTGTCAACGTTCCACTGAGTCTTTGTCACAGGGACACAAACTGTAGAGTTCATTTCCCCCTAAGCTGACACGCCACCAGGAAGGTGGGGCCAGGAATCCCAGAATGCAATGCTGGAACAGTGTGATTCAAATGTGTGAGCAGAGAGTGTTGGATGAAGCTGAACTTGCTGGGACCAAAGACACTGAGCTGGAATGTATGATGAAATGTCATTCAACACACTGCACATGTGCTTTGAGATAGTCTACCAGCTCAAACTCTCAACACAACCCTCAGTCACACTCAAAACATCAAAGGCTCAAACTATTATTTCACAATATGAAAGATTTCATTTGGGAAAACCTTAGTGACACACTCTTGGAAACTTTCTTCCAAACTATTAAACCCTGAGTGTGAATGTGGGACTTTTTGAAGGAGATTTGAGCTCAGAGATTTGATGCTGATCCACACACTGAGCATCTTATTTCAGCTTCATATTTCAAACTCGTTGAATGAAAGATTGAAAATCCAACACTTGCTAATTGGACTCTTTACTTTGGAACAATTTCATCTTCACCTTCAGTTGACTTTTATATTTCTTCACCATACAAAGCAAATATTCACATTAAGACAGAAAGAAATGTTTCTTCACTCTTTGCTTTATGATCTGTGATGTTTATAGTGATTGAAGTTAATGAGAGCTGTGTTTGACTTTTAGTATCTGACTGTTTTAAGCTGCATCCTGTTGGTTCAGGTATTTGGGAGTTTCCATTTTCCAAACTTGTACATTCTCAACCTTCTTCAGCGCTCTGAACAGATGATGAAACACTCAACGCTTTCAAGCAGGAAATTTGTCTCCAAAATCTCTACATCTTTATTCTTTTATTCAGGTTGAGTTACTGCAGTTTGTCAGGAGATCAGCTGTGGGCTTCTGGCCTCAGCTCTGAAGTCCAACCCTCCCATCTGGAGACACCTGGACCTGAGGGGAAACTGGGAACTGCTGCAGGATTCCCGGAGTGAAGGCATCTATGTGGTTTTCTGCAGAGTCCAGACTGGACTAAGGAGACTCTGAGGTCAGACTCCATTGTTTTACTTGTGCTGAGATGAATATGATGTGAAAGATTGTGCTGACAGTAAAGTGCAGACATCACACTGATATTATACTGATCCACACACTGAGGATCTTCATGGTAAAATCTGTTTTCTTCTTCTGTGGTTTAGTCCACTGACTGTGGCAGAAGCAATGTTGAACTACAGATTTCAAAGCTTCATTTAACCAAAAAAAACCACTCTTTAATCATCACATCCAGCAAGTTTTTTCCATAATTCTCACATCAACAAATATATTATTCAGCATTTTCTTCTCTCCAACACGACCAGAAAGTGATGAGACTAAAGTCAAAGGGACTAGATACAGCTCAAAAAAAAATTGAGAGACCACTGCAAATTCTTCTGAAATCAATATCTCTACAGGTATGACAAGTATTCCATCTGTGTGTATGTTGAATTCCAACACAAGCACCAGTCTACTTAATGAGGCACTGATTAGCATCTGAACCAAAACCATTTAATGAGGAAAAGTATAAAAAACCACTGCTGTGGTCATCACTATGCTCTTTGCAATAGGATTGGATGGATGGCACAAACAGTGCTATAGTAACGCACAGCAATCAAAAAAAATAACTATTAACCATGCCAAACAGTTGAAAGAAAGTTTTAATGGAGGAAAGAGAGAGGAAAATTCTACGATTGGGTGAGGGATACAGTATGCCAGGTTGTCAACTTTAAATTTCTATGATGGCTTCATAAGAACAAGGTAAACAGCGACACTGGGGACCAAAAACTTCAGGCTGAGAGGCAGCTTGTCACTGACCAGGATGACCGTCAACTATTCCAATTCCTCCAGCAACCGTGGATGACTATAACCTACAAAAGAATGGCAAATGGCAGCTGGGGTGAAGTGCCTTCGGTGAAACAGCTTAAACAAGCTTCTGGGCAGAGCTCAATGGGTTAAAGCTAGAAATAAGCCCTTCATCAATGGGAAGCAAGAAGCAAAGGCTGGGTTTGCAAAAGAAAAAAGATTGGACCATAGGACTGGAGTAATTCATCCGCATGATGAGTCCAATTTTCAGCTTGCCTACTGAGTCCATCTAATGGTTAAGCGGAGGGTTTGGAGGCCTACAAGCCACAGTTCGCACCCACTGTGAAATTTGGTGGAGGATGGGTGATGTGTTTCCAAAGGCTTGTAAAGGCGATTTGTCTTTGGAAGGGCGCATGAATCAAGCTACGATACAAAAGGTTATCTTGGAAAAGAACTTGCTTCCTTCTGCTCGACAATTACAACTCTGAGGATTGTTTTTTTCAGCTGGACAATGCTCCATGCCACACAACTTGGTCAATCCCAAAGGTTGGATGGAAAGGAGAAGGACACCAAATCAAGACCCTGTCTTGGCCAGCCAATCTCCACCTGAACCCAATTGCAAGCTCTGGAATGTGATCAAGAGGAGGGTGGATGGTCACAAGCCTCAAATATCCTGATTTGCTTGAATTTTTTCATCAGGGTGGCATAAAGTCCCCAAAATTGCAACGTGAAAGACTGGTGAAACATGGCAAGATGTTGAAAAATGTGATTGAAAATCAGGGTTATTCCCCAAATTTGATTTTGAACTCTTCTAACCCAAACATTAGTATTGTGTTGTTTAAAATGAATATGAACTGTTTTTTTTGCATTATGTGAGGTTTGAGAACACTGCATCTTTTTTGTTATTTTTTACCATTGTCATTTCTGCAAATAAATGCTCTAAAGATAATTTTTTTATTTGAATTTGGGAGAAATGTTGTCAGTAGTTTATAGAATAAAACAAAATGTTCATTTTACTCAAACACATACCTATAAATATAAAGTAGAGAAACTGTCATTTGAAGTGGTCTCTAATTTTTCCAGAGCTGTATTCAGAGCAAACTCAGCATGTTTGTTAAATGTGTCACCCGTTACATGAAGTGAAAATCTTTTCCATTTGTCTCAATCATTTGACTTTCCTCCAAACTTCAAACCTGACATGTTTGTTCTCTGTCAAAACTTTAGGATCTTTTAGTAGAATCTGAAACAAATGTCAACAACATGAGTTTGTATAGATGGAGCCACTGGTGGAGCTGGAAGGTTTAAGAGCTGAATCACTATGTCTTTTTTTTGAAGCAGCAGCATGTTGTCATTAATATTAATGAGCTGTTTGACTTTCCAGTATCTGACTGTTTTAAGCTGCATCCTGGTTGTTCAAGTGTTTGGAGTTTCCCTTTTCCAAACATGCATTCTCAACCTTCTTCAGCTCTGAACAAAGATGAAACCTCAAGCTTTCAAGCAGGGAAATTTGTCTCCTAAACTCCATCTTTTATTCTTTATTCAGATTAGTTACTGCAGTTTGTCAGAGATCAGCTGTGCTTCTCTGGCCTCAGCTCTGAAATCCAACCCCTCCCCTCTGAGACCTGGACCGAGTGAAAACAACCTGCAGGATTCAGACCTGAAGGATCTGTCTGATCTTGTGCAAGTCAGACTTGGACTGGAACTCTGAGGTCAAATGGGGGTTGGAGTCAGTCCATGCTGCTTTATCAGTATTGTACTAAAGCTTGATATCAAGCAAAATCAGTGTCTCCTAAACCTCAACCTTCTCATGGCTGCATTCCTCATTGAAGCTGAGAAAGGGGAATGGGGACAGGGCCCCAGGATGGGACAGAAAAACAGAACGCAGAGGACAGTCAAGTAATCACAGCAGACAAGCTAATGTGATCTGTTGTTGTTGTTGTTTGTTGTGTTCAGTCAAACAGGAAATAAAGCTGGATCACAGCTGACAGCCTCACAGGATGTGTAGAGACGTTGTCCTCATTGGTCCCAAATGTTACCATCCCTCCCAATCTGGAAATTTTGTTGTCTCATTTTCAACACTAAAGAATTGATGAGTTTGATCTTTGTCCGCTCTGAGATCAGTCGACTGCAGCCTGCAAATCACTGGCTCTGATTTCAGAGAAGCATCATGACATTTTTTTCAGCATGTGGTCTGATACAAGCAGAACCCTCTGAATCCAGTGATCACATCATATCTGTCCATCTGTAATACTTTCGTGACACCTCCATTTTTTGTCAGCTGATATTTCGAAGCAGATCAGATGTTCATCAACACGAGACTCTTTCTTTAAATGGAACGGGTTTACATGTAACGCAGTGAAACCATCATAAACTGTTTGTGCAGTAATGAAGCTTCATGACTCAGCAGTTTATTTCCCTGTGGACAGTGAAATTTTAGAGGAAACAGACTTGATGTAAAAAATCTCTGCAGGTGTGTGAGCTTCCAGCTGGGGTCTTCACTCCAAAACGTTAACATGAGGCTGAAGGAAACTGCTCACTCACAGCTGTCCACTTCTGCTCTGAACAGGACTAAGTCCCCGCTGCTCTTTATCTGGATGTGCTGCATCATGATGACAGTGATAAGTGATCTCTGTAAACTGATTTATCACCTCTGTTGTCTGTTTTTTTTTCTCAACATGGGCTGTGATCTTTCTAAAGGGGAGTAAAAGGGCGTTGTTTTGAGAGAGGGGAGCTGTGTCCCGATGATCAAAAGGTTAAACAGGCAGCTTTTTAGAACTCTGATTGGTCCATGTTACGGGGGGTGAGTGGAGAGGCTTCATCCCGCAGTGACAGACAGAGGAAAGAAGAAGTGGGAAGACTCTCAGGTGCAGTCTGAACTGCTCTGGGAAAATCCCTGTCAAGTCCACCATCATCCTGTGTGTTCCTCTGGATCTGAAAGAATCATCAGTGTATCTGGACTGCTCTGCTGCTGCTCTGTCCTTCTACACAGTCTCTGCAGACACACAGACTCCTCCCCTCCACCACAACCAGCTGGAAGAAAGCGTCCCACAAAGATCAGCGTCGGAGAGACAACGGATCATCTGGTAAAATTTCAGAAGGTTTGTCAAAACTTCCAAATACTGTAGATGTTGCTGAGTTTTAGAAACACATTTTGTAAACATATTTCTCTTGTTTCAGTCATTCCAAAGCCTTGAGGATCATCTCCTGACCACTGAAGGAACCCATCAGCCATATCTTCTTACCACAGGAACTTCAAAGACCCAGGTTTTCACCTTTTATATTGTCTTGGACAAAAAGCTTCTGTCATGTCAGTCATGTACATCCTTTGGTGTCAGGGTTCGCCCTGGACGCCAGGGTGGTTTTATTTTGTTTTGCTTATTTAGTGTTTCCTGTTTTATTTTGTCTATGCCTTAGTTCCGGTTGTTCACTGTTTTCCCTCTCAGGTGTCTCGACTTCCCTCTCCCCGTGTGCTCCTCCCACTTCCTGATTACCTTTCCTCCCTTAATGTGTTTCACCTGTTTGTAATTGTCGCACCTCCCCCTGGTGTATTTAGTCTCCGTCTCCCCTGCACTCATTGCCAGATTGTCTTGTGTGTTCCGACCAAGCATTCCAGCGTACCTTACCTATTCTAGTTTCGTGTGTATTCCTAGTGTTGTGTATGACCCCCTGCCTGGACTTCTGGATTTTGAGCTAGCCTTTTCCCTGACTGTACCTCTGCCTTCTTGGACTGACTACCTGTGTATCGTACCTGGACTGATTAAACCGTTTTGATATACGCTGTCTCTGCACCTGTGTCCGCTTCCCCTCTCCTCCTGAGCCTGACATTTGGTGCTTTTGATGAGCTGTTCAAGTCACATTTTGTTTTCAGTGTGAAGTATGATGACGCTCTCTCCAGCCTGTACACATTTCTGCAGACAGCTCTGTACTAATATTGATACAACTGAAGAAACTCCCAGAGTAAAAGAGCTCAGAGCAAAGCTGTTAAACAAACCATAAGTAGCTTATTTAGCCAAAATGTTGAGATGTTTCCTCTGTAATTCATCCTTTGGTTCAGTGTTGTTTTTGTTCAGGAACCTCAAATGAATTCATGCCATGTATCCAGGTAAAAAGTCTCTCTAGTTATTGTGGATTCAGGAGACATCTCATTAAGATACACAGCTCCATTGATAACACAAGTGTGTCTAACCAGATCCCTTTCAACAACGACACAGAGACAGTAAACAATTCTCAGTCTGTCACTGATGAAATACTTCATCTCATTTCCAAAATACTGAAGCAGCTCCTTCAGGTTCTACTCACAACAAAGACGTGTGTGCTTCAGTTATAGCCAAGCTTTTGGGGAGTGGTGAACCAAATACTGTAGTTCTTTATACAACTGAAAATTTAGAGGAATCTGTCAAGCAGGTTATCAAGCAGCTATCACTGGGAATGCCTGTCCTTAAAAACAGTTGAGTCTGGTCCAGTTAAAATGTGTTCAGTTGAAACACTGGATTTTTCTGAAGATATAACAGCATCTCTTCACCTTGATTGTGAAGCCATCGTCTGTCACACAGTGGGTGAAATGCTGTGGAGCTGAGTATCGTGTTGGACTCTTTGTGTGCACTGGTACTGATGAAAACATGAACCATTGTTCAGCAAAATAACATCAATCATTTTGCACAAAGTGTTTTTGTTTTGATTGAGCATGAAACTTGTTTCCATGATCACTTCCATGCTTTCAAGTGAGTGACACTACACAGAGTGAACTGATTCTAGAAAGGAGAGATTAAGATATTTCAAATGGTTTGATGCTCAGATGTCATATGGTTGTGATTCATAATGTTATGTTGTATCAGACAGTTGCATAAAATGATTTCTAATCTGAATTGAATGAGTTCTCTTACTGTTTTATACTTGAGCTGTAAAGTGAGTAGTCGTCTACCTCAAGTTACACAATGCACCACAGAGAAATGTGTCAGCTTTTTATACATTTGCAGACATTTTATTATGCAGTAATGTGTTGTTTACAGTGTTTTGTACAACTTCACTAATGTTTTCATTGGCATTATTTGCTGCCTGTGTGCTGTTAAATTTTACAGTTTTAAGACAGCAATTAATTCAAAGTGTCGTGTTGAATTTTTTAAATGTATTTGCACAAATAAAAGCAAAAAATCATCAGGATGGTGTTTGGTGGTCATTTTCCCATAAAACTAAATATAATAATAAATTTTGATTCTAAAACTGTAAATAAAACACATTTTGAGTGTTTGGTGTCAACACTGGAGAAGAGTTTATATTGAAATTAACTAAATTATAGAGTTACACTCAGTGAGGGATGAGTATTTTAACACCAGGAGCAGTTCAAGTGAACTCTGTTTCAGTTATTTTAACTCTGCCACAGAGTTTATTCGATGGTCACACATGTTCACTCAGATTGAGTTAATTTTAACTCACAGAGTTTATTCAGAGGCTAAAATTAGCTGTGTGTGCAGTATTTCCAGCTTTACACATGAACTTGTACAAAATAAACACTTCTGTAGTGATGAAGAAAAGTGTCCATGTAACATTTAGGGCTTGACCATGGTTCCTGGCCCCTAAACAGAGGAGGAGCAGAGAAAATGTGGGCCAATAGGAGCTGTTTTAGGGTACTGAGTAAAGTTGATCATTTTGAATCTGATTTCCAGAAATGTCATCTCTATATTGTTTCCAAACCTCTTTGCACTCACCCCACCAGGGATGGCAGCTGAGATGTTCAGATAAACAGAAGTGAACCATGAAGCACGTGCTGGGTTAAACATCATCACTGGCTGACAGATGAAGTCCAGGGTAAGAAAGCTGAGAGCAGAGAGAAACACATTCACAAAGTGTGATATTAAAGAGAGTCAACAATGAAATCTGCTCTTCACCTGAGCTTCTTTCCACTAACTGACTCTAGAAGGTGACAAAGCTCCTGAAGTGCTGATTTGGAAATGTTTCATATTTTGACAATCAGCTGGTCTCATGGGTTGAAGATTTTCATTTCTCCCCACTTGTGTTTGCTCACCAATACACTGTTGTGCAAGTCTTTCCAAATTTTCATTCAGTGACTTGAACTTATTCACCCACATGTCTGAGGTCAGCAGCTTGTAGCTCAAAATCTCTGATGGAGACACGGGGATGTAATTCTGGTTGACACTGTCCACTGCACACTCGTGTGGATGGGTGATGAACTTAAAAAAGACGAGTGCACTCACGAAATTCTCCAAAGCGTGCTATGAATGACTGCAGGAGATTAGATGTGAAGGCCGCTAGCTGCTGAAGATCAAGGTGTTGAGCAGGGTCACTTGCTGTGCATGCATCTTTTTTTTCAAAGTGTAGTAAGCGACCTGTTTCAATGTCGGCGATGAAGAGTTCTAGCTTGTTTTCAAATGCAAACACTGCTTGTTGAAGGGATAAGACTATTTCCAACGCCTTGCATTTTAACATTGAGCTGGTTCAGATGTTCAGTCATGTCCACGAGATAGAAGAACTTCAGGAGCCACTCAGTGTTAGCTAACTCAGGATGCTCGGCGTTTTCATTTCAAGAAAAGTCTGGATTTTGCTCAGACAAGCCATGAAACAAGCCAACGCACATTGCTGTGCAGAAGCAGACCAGAATAATTATTCCCAACTTCATCCAGCAGTGTTTTAAACTGGCGATCATTTAAAGCTCGGGCAACAATAAAGTTGACTACCTGAATGACAAGCGACATCACCTCACCAAGCTGCTCGCCACACATCTGAGCACAAAGCGTCTCCTGATGTAGGATGCAGTGAAAACTTAGGATGGGTCTCTTTTCATGTTCACGAAGAAAGCGCTACAACACCTCTGTTTTTCCCCACCAAGCACGTAGCACCACCAGTACTGGCAACGAAATAAGTTTATCCATCGGTAGATTTTTTTCTTTAGCAAGCTCATTGAAAGACTTGAATAAATCCTCCTCTCTTGTCCTTCACTTGTGTTGCCTCAATTTGATTTGCCATCATGATGGCACGATCGTGAACAGTTCTTGCCGAAGGAGGCATGTCTTTTATTCGTTTGATTATCTTGTCTTTATCTGAAAAGTCATCAAAAGTTCATTGGCAACATCAAACATGAATGTTTTGGCATACTCCCCATCTGTGAATGGCTTTCTGTTTCTCACAATTGCTAAAGCAAGTCGAACTCCAGTCACCTTGTTGGGTCCAAACACGGAGTTGCTGCTGACTAGCTTGCACTCTGCACGGTAGCTCTTGACATGCTTTCTTCCTGCTGTACCCCCGCAGGATATTTCGATGCAAATGTAGTTTGACCGTTTCATCGATGTAATTTTATCATTATGTATTAGACACACTGCAGAAGCTGCTCTCTCCACAAAGGTGAATTCCTCTGTCCATTCCTGCTGAGAAATACGATACTCCTCATCTTTTTTCTTTTTAGCCATCTTCTTGATTAAAGGGTTTCTGCAATTAGCTAGCTGACTATTTGATTAAAAGGAGGAAGTTTACTTCCTGACCTCACAATGACCGGTGTACCTTACATTATCCAATAAAAATTTGGTGTTGTCCCAGAGGACAGCTATGATTGGCTCCAGCCATCCGCAACCATGAACATGAGCAGTAGGAAATGAATGGATTGACACACATGAGAATGTTTTATATTTTTAACGTTATTATTTTTTTTTTTTATTAAAGATTTGTCTGTGAGCCAGATGCAGCCATCAAAAGAGCAACATCTGGCTCGGGGGCCATAGGTTCCCGACTCCTGCTTTACAGGTTGGACTGTGCAAACTACTTAAAACACTTTTTAATTTTTCATTATTATTTAAACTTAAGCTCTGTGGCAGAATAAAAGTAATAGTAACAACATTAGTAACAAAGTCCATTAAAATCATAAGCACAAAGCTACTACTACACTCTCAGGTAAAAATAACTGCTTGTGTTAATAACTCCCCTTACAAAAACATACATGTGGAACAACCTTACTGCAAACTTAATGCAATTAAACAAACAGTCCTCATGCCCAAACATGCCGATTCAATAGACATTAAAATGCACCTAAGCCCACCATTTTGAGGCCAAGTTATCAGAAAGCCTTTTACTGCATGCACTACTGAGGCAACAAGACCAATGTTAAGCAATTTTAAAAAATCTTATTACGCTGGCTTCAACAATTTCCAATCAATTTCCAAATTTAGTGAGTGAGAAAACCAGCTCAAATCTCTCATTCACTTTTCACATATATAAAATACTTTAACTGTACATATTCAATGCAGAAAATAAAGTAGCAATACTGAGAAATATGGTGCAAAATAAATGGATAACTCACCAGATAGGTGTGCTCAAAGACAAAATCAACAACACTGACACTTGCTGCGTGCCACACCGCGTTTCACTTCTAATATCTTTAAAAGTGATCCCACGACAACTTTCAGAGAGCAAAATGGCTCCTTTTCGCTAAAACTCTGAAATGTAACCAACATGTTCACAGGCTGCAAAAGTTTTTCCACAAATATCGTAAGAAGTGAGCAGATAAAACATGGCGACGTATTCCACAGGTTCGGTGAAGACGGAGCATGCATGTGTGTGTGACATCAGAGGATCACTGTAAAACTATTTGAGTGCTATGACAAAAATAAATCAAAGTTGTTGAGCACTGTAAACTTGAAATGAGAAATTTGTACTTATGACAGAAAATTAGAGACAAATTAACTTTTTAAATTGTTTTGACTGATTACAACTCATCTTCAGTATCAAACTTTTACTGTTCAGTTTTACAGTGTGCTTTGACATCAGCAGACAAGAGACATGACACAGCGCTCTTAAGAAGGTGAGTGTTAGGAAGCAGTGACACTCTTAGAGCAGGATCTTGCAAGTGAAGTCATCAAGTGAAGCTGCAAGTGATTGGTCAGCTACATGATGTGTGGTGGCGTCTGTGTGTCTGCACTGAGCAGGAGGGGGAGGGGAGTTACAGACACCGCACACACAGGATCAACCCCTCAAATCTGAGGCATTTGGTTTTCTTAATTCCAATCTTCACTAAAGACGAGCTAAAACTGTTACCTGGATGCTGATTTTTATTTTTATTTTACACATTTTTGTTTATATTTTCTTGTGTGAGTCTTTGCAGAAGAACACACTCTGTGGTGGTGTGCTTCTCTGTGGTGTTTCCCTGTAAATAGTTGTATTATTTATACAATCAGAGATTGGATCTTTTATTATTATTTTTTGTTATTATTTTAGTAATAAATTCATTTACGCAGCAAAAAAAAATATGAGGAGCCACTTGGAGGGAAAGAGTCAGCTCAGCTGCAGCTCCAGTTCTCTTAAAAGGGTCCGAGTTACGCCCCTGCGGAATTCCCATAACAGCATCCACGGTTGCTGAAAGTACTTTCACTTTCACTGACGTTTGTGGCGCAGATGATTTTCTCTGTCTGAAGGTAAATGTCACTTTTAATGTTTTACTCGTCAACACTTCCTGTAGTTACCTGAATTATCTGATGTTCGAGTTTTTAGTGTTTTATTGTGTGTGTGGTTTTTTTATACTTCGTTGTGGTGTTTAGTTGTGTCACGGTAAAATCAGGATGAGGCAGGAGGAGGGCCGTCATTCATACATGGCGGCACGAAGAGACGCAACGATTTGTGGCTCTTCATTCATTCATTATCCGCTATGTTGTGTGGATATTTGCAGTAGAAGCGGTGGAGTCAGAGTAGAAGCAGAGTGAGCTGATGGTCAGTAGCTGAACACGGAGCCTTTGTTAGTCTGTGGCTCCACTTACTGCTGACTGAAAGCAGCTTTTCCTGCCTGAATCAGCCTGTGGAGGAGGCGGACCTGAGCCGCTGCTCTCCCGCAGTCTGAGCCGCTAAATGCGGTCTGAGCTCGGCCGGACAGCGGCTGGAGAACAGCTCTGACTTCCTCTGTCATTATGTGGTGGGGAATACTCCCCTAGTCGAGGTGGAGCTGCATCGTTCTTTAGTCTCTTTTGTTTGAATTTTTTTAACCAACTGCGTTACGTTGTATTTTTCTTTGTGATTTGATTATTATTGTTTATTGGGTTACATTACATTTTTTGCTATTATCATTGTTTATGTGATAGTAATTTAATTTTGTTTTGAGATCCTTTTCTTTCTAGGCAGAGTGCTACTGTAGAGAGGCTAGGCACCTGTGGTGAGGGCCCTTCACTTAACTGCATGTGAGTTAATACACAGGGACACTACAGACTGCACCGTTTGCTGTGAGGTTGTCGTGAGTTTGATTTGCTGCACCAAAGGTGAGTAGTGGTAGCGCTCCTGGCACTCCTTCCTGTAGTCTGCCTCTCTGCATGCAGCCTCTGCCTAGTGTTTTAACTTGAATTTTAAAACCTTAAATATGTTGTCCTTTTTTTTATTTAATGTTGAGGCCTTCCTCTTTTTAGTATATAAATTGTAATAAAGTACATTTTACTAAACACTTTATTAAATACATTTATAAATCTTTCAACTCACGTCTCTGCCTCAGTAATGTACCTGTGTGTGTTGTACTTTCACTAAGTATTTATGCTAGGTATTTCTTGGGTGCACTCTACAGGACTGAGCTCAGAGGAGCTGACAGGGTTTTTCAGGCTCTATGTGATTTTCAGAGAGACAGTTAACACTCCATCCACAGAGTCAGAGGCCTCCTGGTCCTATCAGGACAAACTCTACCTGATGAATTAGATGATAAAGACCCAAATCCATAAATACTCTCACAATAAAGCATCTCAGCGGCTCTGATAGGTGATTATATCTCTGTGGCTGGTCACAGTACAAACAGAAAAACTGTCTGTCAGGACATATTTGCTGTTTTATTGATGTCTATCTGTGTCTCTGCTGTTTGGTTTGGTTTTGGTTTGTTGTTGCTGCTTCATATAGTTCAGACTTTACTATTAGAAAAGGCAGGAAAGTGTCAGGGGCCCAACTAAAAGGGCCCCTGGAATAATATTGAGGAGAAATGAACTGAGTCTCAGTTGTTTTGTGTGGAATAATCACCTGCAGCTTGTTTCATCAAGTCATTTTCTACAGAAACACTGCAGACAAACAGATTGTCAGATAAAATCAGTGGATCTCAGTCCATCTGTGTGTCAGTGAATGGAAATGGTCGTCTCTGAATCGTGTGTGAAAGATATGAAAGAGGAAAGAAGAGCCAATCAGTGGAGGAGCAGCTGATATTTCTACAGGACAAATGATGGAGAAAAGATCAGGGGCATAAAAGTCTGGACAGATGAGTCGGTCTCTGTCTCCAGGGATGTTTTAACTGCACAGACTGGGATGTTTTCACACAGTCCTGTGGGGATGATTTGGACTCATTGGTGGACATAACATGCTCATACATGGTCTTTTCCTGGAAAATAAGATGGCAGCAAACAAACTTGGTTCAGCCTGGGCAAGCTTGAAAACTACTGCAGGCCTTCAGAGCACAGAGCTCAGTACTCGTGTCTTTTTAGATGGTTGGAACTCAGACACAGAGCTGTTTTTTGTTGTTGTTGTTTTGATTCCTTTGATTTTAGCACAGAAACTCAGGAACTGAAACATTTTTTTATACTTTAATAATAATTATTATTTAAATAAATATTTTTTATATATGAATTATGTATATAAATATGTATATTTTAGATAGATTTAGATGAATTTATGCATGTTTATATTTTATTATAATATAGAAATTCTATATTTTTAAATATATATATATACACGTGTGTGTATTTTATCATCCTCAACTTCCACTAGCAGGCATGCACAGTTTCGCCGCAAAATACTTACATTGTAAATAATTTGTACTTTATTTTATCCTTATTTGATGGTAATTTATTTTTCTCCCTTATTGTTTTTTCTTTCCCTATCTCCAACCACTGTGATCTTCCAAGCTGGTGCAACGAAATCTTGTTCCTTATCGTACCTGAGCGTAAAGTGAATGACAATAAAGTTCTCTGACATAAACATAAAGACACTATGCACTTTAACATTGAGATCGTCATGTCAAAAAGGCGTTCTGTGCAGTAAAGGTGAACAAAGGTCACGGCCCCGATATATGTGGGTGTTTAGTGAAGTCCTATGCACATGAACTGAGTCCTGTGTTTCAGTATATTTTAATAAGTCCTGTCGTAACCTGGCTCAAAGGATCACAACAAAAGGAGAAAACACCATGTAAATGTTCAAATAAATACTTTATTTAACCAAAGTAAACCCAAATTAAATAGTCAAATTAGATATTTACATTGTGGGATGTGGAAAATCAGTGGAGTCAGTAGTGTAAAATGTGCACAGTGAAGAGTGTGAGTATTTTAGAGATTTTAGAGCGGTCGCCCTGACTTCAATTTGAATGAAAATTTTAGAGAAACTGATCAGATCTGAGGTCCTGAAGCAAACTGAACATGCACTGGATCCTCTGCAGTTTGCATACAGGCCTCACAGAGGAGTGGAGAATGCTACAGTGACTCTGCTCAACATGCTTTTTAAACATCTGGATTTTAATGGGACACACACCAGGCTTTTATTTGTGGACTTGTCTTCTGCTTTTAATACAATCCAACCTCACATTTGAATTGAAAGGCTCCTACAACAGTTTGATTTAAATAATAATCTGGTGGGTTGGATTCTGGATGTTTTAACCAACAGGACACAGAGAGTGAGGGTCAACAGTACATTGTCTGACCAAAGGTGTTCTTCCAAAGGTGTTCTTCCACTGTTTCTCCTCAAGGGTGTGTGTTGTCACCACTATTGTTCACTTTATACACAAACATGTGTCAGAGCAGACATGACAGCAGAAGCATCATAAAGTGCTGATGACTCAGTTATTGTTAGTCTCCTCCAGGACGGTGAGAGCAGCCATGGACCAGTCATTGATGATTTAGTTCAGTGGTGTGAGGAATCCTACCTGCAGCTAAATGCTACAACAATCAAAGATATGCTCATTGATTTTAGGAGGAAACCCCACAGGCACCAAGTCACTGTAATTAAAGGTCAGACCATTGAGTATGTGCAGTCTTACAAATATCTTGGGACTATCATTGACAGCAAATTGACTTTTGAAGAAAATTGTGAAGTGGTTTGTAAAAAGGCTCAGAAATGTTTACACTGTTTAAGGAAACTTGTACATTTTCACATTGACTGAATCATAATGAGCATGTTCTCTCTCTTTTATAGAATCCATTTTATCATTTTCTTTAGTGTCATGGTTCAGTCAGACAACTTTAAAACAGAGGAAGTCCTCAGACCAAATAGTTAAGTGGTCTAGTCGTCTGCTTGGTGAGTCCCAGCCAAGCCCAGCGTCCCTGTACAGCAGACAGGTACAGAGGACAGCTACCTCCATTTTAAATGATGACTCCACCCTTTGCACTGCCACTTTCAGCTTCTTCCCTCTGGGCGGAGGTTTATCGACCCAAGATGTAAAACCCAGTGATATAAAAACAGCTTTGTTCCTGCTGCTGTCACAGAGTTGGACAAGCTGCAGTGATACATTGCACATATTTATTTATGGATTTATTTAATATTTATTTATTATGTGGGTTTTAGATATTTTTATTGGGTTTTGAACTTCTTTCTCTTTTTCAACTTGTATTAAGCTAAATATTTTTATTATTTTACCTTTTACTTATTCTTTATTGACCCTTTATTGACTCTCTTTGATCCTGATTGGTGGAGCCTTGAGCACTTTTACTTTTCTCATCATGTTTATAGTCAGCTGTGTTGGTTTTGTGTAACATTTCTTTGTGTATGTGTCTAAAGGACGTCATCATCTTTTCATCTGACTGCAAAACAAATCTACCTACAGGTACAAATAAAGTAACATGAACCTGAGGAGGATTTCAGTTGATGTGCAGATGAATGATTTGTGTTTTCTCTCCACATGAAGGTAGAAAGTGTGTGTGAGCTGATGTGGATGTGAATTCAGCATCATGAATCAGTGTGAGGACAGAGAGGAGGGAGCCCCTCCCCATAAAAGCAGTCTGTGTGGGGACCATGAGATCCAGACCAAAGCTCAGAGGTGAGATGAGGATCTCTAACTGTCCATGACTCTTCTCCATGTCAGAGCTCAGCACTCACATCACTGCACCATCATTATTCACACTCAAAGCTCTCTGTGTGTTGTGTTGAAGGCCAGAGCAGCAGGACACACCAGACTCTGCTGGACCTGGACCTGAGCCCAGCTGTGTGTCCATGAAGAGTGACATGTCAAAATTTGACCCCATTAATTTCAAAGGACAGCCTCCCTCTGCTGCAAAGAAGTGAGCTGCAGCTGAGTTTAAAATGTATCAGACAGCTGTCCTGTATAACTGGTCTTCTATGAAAGATGAAGTGATTGTGTTTTGTCTCCAGGCTTCATGAATGACACAGTATATGAACATGATCAGGCTGAAACACAGGCTTTAGTGGCAAAGTTGATGTTTCCCTTTTCAAGAAAAGCACTTCTTATGTTCTTATATGTGTCATTCAGATCAGAACTAAAACTCCCTGTAACTCAGCACCTATCCAGTTCCAGTGTTTGTGTTAGTGTCCTGTAGCAGAGGTGAGACTTCTGTCAAACCCAGTGTGAGTCCTTAAAACTCATCATTTAAAAGGTGGACTTGTTGTGATGACTCTAGGTCATGAGGTACAGAATTGATTGCTTGTTTCCTCTCATTGAGAATGTCACAGCACAGTAGTGTTTGCTTTAATCAGGACAGTCACCACAGAACATAAAAGCAGCTGTTGTTTGTGTACAAACAGCTAATTCTTCATGATTCCTCCACAGAGTGGACCAGGAGAGCTCAGAGGTTCCCAGTGCTCAGTCTGCCCAGCAGCATCAAACACACCTGGACTCCATATTTATGGTCTGTACATGGACAACAACTACTTTGACATCTGTTGTGTTGACAATAATCTCCATGCTGCACTTTTTAGAGCAGTAGATTGTCAGTGTGTCCAACATGGATGTGATGTTTGGCTCCATGGTTTTACTTTGATTGTGTCATTCATATAGTTTTCTGTTCCAGCTGCTGAAGGAGAACATTGTCACTTTTGTGAAGAAGGAGCTGAAGAAGATCCAGAAGGTTGTGAGTCCAGATTACCCAGGATGCTCAGAGAGTCAGAGGGAGGACGAGGAGGTGTTGGACGGTGAGGATGAAGAACAGAGGAGGAGCAGCAGAGAGGCTTTTGTGAAGATCACAGTGAACTTCCTGAGGAGAATGAAGCAGGAGGAGCTGGCTGACTGTCTGCACAGCAGTAAGAGGATTTCTCTAAAGATTCAACATGATGGACAAATGGGACATTTACTAACATCTCAAGACATGGAGGGAAATATGTTCATGTGTGTTCTTTAGGGAACACAATGAATCAGTCATTGATGTTGTTTCTTGTTTGTTCATTCAGGACATGATGCTGCAGTTTGTCAACGTAAACTTAAATCTACTCTGAAGAAGAAGTTCCAGTGTGTGTTTGAGGGGATCTCTAAAGCAGGAAACCCAACCCTTCTGAATCAGATCTACACAGAGCTCTACATCACAGAGGGAGGGACTGGAGAGGTCAATGATGAACATGAGGTCAGACAGATTGAAACAGCATCCAGGAAACCAGCCAGACCAGAAACAAGCATCAGACAAGAAGACATATTTAAAGCCTCACCTGGAAGAGACGGACCAATCAGAACAGTGATGACAAAGGGAGTGGCTGGCATTGGGAAAACAGTCTTAACACAGAAGTTGACTCTGGACTGGGCTGAAGACAAAGCCAACCAGGACATACACTTCACATTTCCATTCACGTTCAGAGAGCTGAATGTGCTGAAAGAGAAAAAGTTCAGCTTGGTGGAACTTGTTCATCACTTCTTTACTGAAACCAAAGAAGCAGGACTCTGCAGGTTTGAAGAGGTCCAGGTTCTGTTCATCTTTGACGGTCTGGATGAGTGTCGACTTCCTCTGGACTTCCACAACACTGAGATCCTGACTGATGTTACAGAGTCCACCTCAGTGGATGTGCTGATGACAAACCTCATCAGGGGGAAACTGCTTCCCTCTGCTCGCCTCTGGATAACCACACGACCTGCAGCAGCCAATCAGATCCCTCCTGAGTGTGTTAACATGGTGACAGAGGTCAGAGGGTTCACTGACCCACAGAAGGAGGAGTACTTCAGGAAGAGGTTCAGAGAGGAGGAGCAGGTCAGAAGGATCATCTCCCACATCAAGACTTCACGAAGCCTCCACATCATGTGCCACATCCCGGTCTTCTGCTGGATCACTGCTACAGTTCTGGAGGATGTGTTGGAAACCAGAGAGGGAGGAGGGCTGCCCAAGACCCTGACTGAGATGTACATCCACTTCCTGGTGGTTCAGTCCAAACTGAAGAACGTTAAGTATGATGGAGGAGCTGAGACAGATCCACACTGGAGTAAAAAGACCAGAAAGATGATTGAGTCTCTGGGAAAACTGGCTTTTGAGCAGCTGCAGAAAGGAAACCTGATCTTCTATGAATCAGACCTGACAGAGTGTGGCATCGATATCAGAGCAGCTTCAGTGTACTCAGGAGTGTTCACACAGGTCTTTAAAGAGGAGAGAGGACTGTACCAGGACAAGGTGTTCTGCTTCGTCCATCTGAGTCTTCAGGAGTTTCTGGCTGCTCTTCATGTCCATCTGACCTTGATCAACTCTGGAGTCAATCTGCTGTCAGAAGAACAATCAACCTCCAACTGGTCTAAACTGTTCAGATACAAACCTGATCCAACACAGCTCTATTAGAGTGCTGTGGACAAGGCCTTACAGAGTCCAAATGGACACCTGGACTTGTTCCTCCGCTTCCTCCTGGGTCTTTCACTGCAGACCAATCAGACTCTCCTACGAGGTCTGCTGACACAGATAGGAAGTGGCTCACAGACCAATCAGCAAACAGTCCAGTACATCAAGAAGAAGATTGAAGAGACTCCCTCTGCAGAGCAAAGCATCAACCTGTTCCACTGTCTGAACGAACTGTATGATTGTTCTCTAGTGGAGCAGATCCAACAGTCCCTGAGCTCAGGACGTCTCTCCACAGAAAAACTGTCTCCTTCTCAATGGTCAGCTCTGGTCTTCATCTTACTGTCATCAGAAAAAGATCTGGACGTGTTTGACCTGAAGAAATACTCTGCTTCAGAGGAGGCTCTTCTGAAGCTGCTGCCAGTTGTCAAAGCCTCTAACAAAGCTCTGTAAGTGTATAGATAGTTGGATTTATTCATCATTATATAAAGACTCTGCTATTTTATTCAGCAGGAGGGAAAATAAATTCCTCTCTTCTTTAATTCCTTATCATCATCTCTGAGCTTCATCACATTGAATCTGAATTCAAATAATGGATCCTACATTAAAGAGCCAAGTCTCAGCTTTAATTTGAGCAGGTTGACATCAGTATAGAAAGAACTGTGTGGGAGATTCAGCCCTTTTAGTGGTTCAAAAGTAACTGGACAAATACACATGAAGTGAAACAAACTCATCAGATTTAATATTTATTGTAAAATCCTTTGCAGTCATTGACTGTAGTATCCATTATTATATTTTAAAGTGAATGTGCTGAGATCCCAAATAACATATCATGTCTAACTGTCCAAATACTTATGGCATTGACTGTACAGGTCTGTTTATTACTGATTGTGTCATATTTAACTGTCATGTCTCCAACTTGTTGAGAATAAAACAGAAAGGATTTGAATCAGAGCCAATGAAAGATGATCATCAATGTAGAAACTTCTCATTGGTTAGCAGGTGGATAAAGAGCTGATATTTCTGCTTCACTCAAAAAATCTGTGTTTGATGTTTGGCCCAGTTTTCAAATGCAGGTCTGTTAGTTTGCTGTGAGCTGCAGAGCAAACTGAGAGTTTTGTTCCTTTGATTGTCCTTTCAACACAAATGTTATTTGACTTTTTCTTCATTGTTTCCTCTTCAGACTGAGCAGCTGTAACCTCTCAGAGAGAAGCTGTGAAGCTCTGTCCTCAGTTCTCAGCTCCCAGTCCTCTAGTCTGAGACACCTGGACCTGAGTGACAACAAGCTGCAGGATTCAGGGGTAAAGCTTCTGTCTGCTGGACTGAAGAGTCCACACTGTAGACTGGAGACTCTGAGGTCAGTTCACTGTCTGTTACTCTTGTAGATCTGATATCTTTAATCCGTAATAAACTGAACCTGGTTTATCTTCATCCAGAACTTGAATCCATTCATCTTGAATGAATGAGATTGTAAATAGTTGTTGTTCCATATTGTGACTTTTTCTTATCTCAGACTAAGAATTATTCCTTCAGTTTCACTTCATTTCAGTCTTTTGTCATGAATAATGTCTGTTGACTTCAATGAAACCTTCAGAACTCACACACTCGTATTTGTCACAGTCAGCAGACTAATGTTTTCTAAATGAAGTGTAGAAAATGTCCAGTGTGAGTTGTTCAAAGTCCATTTTTATCACAACAATATACAGAAGATCCTAACAACTAATATTTGTGCCAATCAATTGAAAAACACTTGAAGTTGATTCAGTGTGTGTGTGTGTGTGTGTGTGTGTGTGTGTGTGTGCAGCATTTTGATATTTAACACAAGTGTGGTCTTTTCTCATTGAGTTTAATTGACTCGTTAAACGTGTTAAGGAGCAAAAACTTAAAGGACCACACTGTTGCTTTATAGATAGATAGATAGATAGATAGATAGATAGACTTTATTCATCCCTCAGGGGGAAATTGTTATGTTACAGCAGCAAGTAAAACAGTCACAAAAAGAAAGGAAAGGACAAGTTGACACTGGCAGCACTTAGCAACTCTACAAAATACAGTGTAACAAAGTATAAAGACATAAAGAGTGAATGTATATATATAAAATATAATATATATATATATATATATATATATATATTAATAAGATAAAATAAAAAATTAAAAACAGGGAGGAGAATAATATGTACAATAATACATACAATGCTGTAAAAATATAACCTGTGAGGTGTGCAGTGTGTACATTTATAATAGAAAAATAGAGCCATGGTTCTCTAATGGTGGTATGTACAGTTGTGCAGCAGTGTATAGTTATGTACACATAATATACATATACTAGGGGTGTGTGATATGACGATATTAGATCGTGAAGGATTAGAAAGTGTTGACGATCTGCCAGAGGAGAGAGAGATCGTATTATCGTCTATAGGACACATTCTATTAATTGCAGCTCTATGCTTGCGCACAGACGCACGAGAAGGTTTTTTTTTTTCCTTGGGCAACTGTGGGTCATAGGAAGGCTAAGTTGTTGATTGTCTGACCAGTTATGTTAGGTCATGCAAGGTTGACCTGCAAATGGTGTCATAAACTGTAAAAGGGTCTGGTAAACAGTTGTAAAGTAATTGAACTCAGGGGGTCAAATTCTTGGTATGCAATGGGGATGGTTACTTATGATATATAATGGGCTTCTTCTGAACAGTTTCTTTAGATCTGTGACAGAAGGTACAGGGTGCGTGTCACAGGTCTCCAGATATCTGCATCTGAATTACCCATATATACTTTGTATGAATAAAGTGTATTTTTAATTGGAGAATTTGAGGTTCAGTGATTCCTTCTTATTAATTAAGTTGGGGTGAAGAGAGATAGCATTTCCCCAACACAACTAACAGCCCACGTGAACATGACCAACCAATCATGGCGAAGTACGAGTAGTGCTGATTTTTTTTTTTTTTTTTACTAGCCTCGCTCTTTTAGTCAAGCTGTAGCGGGTAGCCTTGGCCGACAACGAAAGTGAAAGCTTGGAGTTGGTCCCCAAAAAGAACTCCACAGTCGTATGGACAGTGTTGGGGAGTAACGGAGTTCATGTAACGGTGTTACGTATTCAGAATATGTAACGCTGTTTCTGTCTTGGCCAACACATTCCTGTCCCGGCTCTGTTTTACCGGCTGCGGCTCAAGCTCTCACTCCTCCTGCTCCTCGTCCGACTCCATTCTGACCGACTGATCAGGGCGAATAGCTCGTTTATTTACGTTTGTTTTCGTGGAGCTGGGGCTTCTGGGAAACGCATCGGGTTGCCTTCGTTCATTTAGAGAATAAATATAAACTCTTGAAACAGAGAAGTATCGTCACGTAATCCATTGATTTCAACAATGTAACTGTATTCTGAATACTATCTATTTAAACTGTAACTGTAATGGAATACAGTTACTCAGAATGTGTATTCTGAATACGTAACGCCGCTACATGTATTCCGTTACTCCCCAACACTGGGTATGGAACTGGTTTGGGTTTTCTCCAAACGACAAACCGCAAACAATTGTCATTTGTAAAGTTTGCACAGAGAAGGTTCGAGCTTCAGATGGAAACACAACGAACCTCTTTAACCACCTGAAGAGGCAGCATCCGAAACAATTAGCTGAGAGCCAAGCAGCGAGGCCAACCACACATCAGCCAGTGGTAACGGCTAAAGACATTACACAGAAACAACCAACTATAACACAAGCCTTTGATAAAAAGCACGCTGTGTGAGAGAAGTAGCAAACGGTGGAAAGAGGTGACTCTTTTATCTTTAAGGCTAAGTTTTTACATAGAGAATAGTTTGGTTCTAAATTAACTTCACTGTAAAAATGAACTGATAAAATCGTGATTGTGATTTTACCATTAAAAAACCGTGATGTGATATTTTGCCATATCACCCACCCCTAATTTCTCCTAAAGACAGATCACATCTCTCTGATCACATCATGTTGAAAAGAATTCAACCTTATTGGTTTGTTAATTGTGTTTGTGCTCGATCAGTTTTGTGTTGACGACAAATCATTATTCAGTCGTCTGCCACGCTCGTCTAAATATTTCATCCTTTCATATTTAAATATGTGCAGCTCTGATATTGTCAGTCCATTAGTTTCATTTGTACCTTTTGGTAAAAGTCAGCCCATGTTGCAGCTAATGGACGTGAAGCTAACAGCAGCAGGTAGCTCACAGAGAGAGATCATCTTTAGCAGCTGTCACTGTTCACTGAGCTCAACTGGAGAAAAATATTCTGGAGTCAGAGAAAATCCTGGACAGTAAAAATGTTTTTCTAATGGAGACGGCCTCATGATAACTTAGTGGAGTCAGATCAGAGTTCTCAGTCATTCCAAATGGTTTTCCTTATGGCTCCAAATAAAAGTCAAGGACTTGAGCAGGGTTTATTTAAAGGGCAACAGGAGCAGAGTCATGATGGGGACATGTTGGACAGGACAGTTTTTCAGCTTCCAGAGGTTGATGTTGTGGTCCATCAGTCAGTGAAGGTGAGGCTGTAGAGTGTGTGAGGGACATGAATTCTTCTGGAGCTTCTGGAGAGGAGAAAGGACTCTCTGTTGTAATGACTACAAAAAGAAGGCAGCTGAGACCAGTCACAGTGTTTGGGATTTAGAGCAGGTACACACTGGATATAGATGTGAAAAAGCTGCTGTTTCCTAACAAATCCCACTTTATTTAACAATCATCTGACTGTTGAATCTCTGAGAAATGAAACATGGAGTGAATGAAGAGATCTTTGGATGACAGAGTTTAGGAAAGTTTTCAAAGCTCTGTTATGAATGAAAACCACTTTGTGCTCAGTCTCTGTTGAGTTGAATGAATGTTTTCGTTGTGGATCCAGGAAATAGACTCTACACATGAGAGACATGATAGAATGTGTTGAACTGCTCCTTCCTCCACCAGCCTATGATACCAAACTGCAGTGAGGACAAGCTCAGCGGGAGTCTGTTCTCTGAGCAACTAATTCCAGTAAGAGCAGTTTCCAATGAGCAGATCTCACACACTGACAAACTACAGTCTCCATGACTGGAGCGTCTGGGGTCAAAGGTCAGAACCACCCTCAGGACTTATTACAGAAGACAGTGTAACAGTGATTAATCAATGTACAGATACATGTAAGTAAATGTTTACCACACTCCATGAAGATCAAAGTGCAGCAAAAGCTCAGATCTTCTGCTACAGCTGCTCATTTCTACCTGTCAACAGGTGCAGAGCTCTTCAACAAACAGGTTTTACACCTGGTTAAAGTCAAAGGTGATGATGATGAACGACACCATCAGATTTGATGTTTGTAAAAAGGCTGGAAGCTGTTTCCAAACAGAGCTGTGAAGCTGAGAGTTGAAGGATGACACCAACAACTCCTTTAATCTGCATCTGATGTCTGACTTTTGTTTTCATATCCAGCTGTGAACATGTGGACTTCTCATTTTAACTGCACAAACCTACTGAGCTACTAAATATATTGATCCTCTAATGACAGACCTGACTGATATGAATGTGTTGACATGAACAGGTGTGTGAATGTTGTGGTGACATGTGGATGATGTGTGTAGAAGGCTGACATGATGATAATCCACAGCAACAGAAGGACACAGTCACTCTGCTCATGTTAGAGAGAAGCTCATTGATTAGGACATATCTGATTGGATTATCAATGATTTTCATCTTCATCTGTTATCCTTTATTCAGGTTGAGGGGCTGCAGGTTGTCAGAGATCAGCTGTGCTTCTCTGGCCTCAGCTCTGAAGTCCAACCCCTCCCATCTGAGACACCTGGACCTGAGTGACAACTGGAAACTGCAGGATTCAGACCTGAAGGATCTGTGTGGTTTTCTGCAGAGTCCAGACTGTGGACTGGAGACTCTGAGGTCAGACTCCATTGTTTACTTGTGTGCTGAGATGAATATGATGTGAAAGTTGGGCTTTATTCAGTATTTATTAGGTCAAATCTCCTTCAGAATTTCTAACATTCAAAGTGTGAAATGGTTGAAAGGAAGTTGTGAAAGTGCTGACTCTGATTTTCAAAGTGATTTTTAAAGCTTTGAAAATGATTTGGATTCTGACTCTTACAGTCCACATTGACAGTGTCAGCAGTTTGACTGAGTTGAGCTTGTGTTATTCACAAAGTCTCATTGAGATCAGGATGTTTGACAAGAACTGATCTGTACAACACGTGTGAGCAGGTCTGAAGGCACAAGTGTTCATAGCTGCTCCCAATGGCCTCACTCACAGGCACAGTGAAAAGCCTGCTGTCACAGAGAGGACACGTCACCATGGTTTAAATACGGAGAGGACATTTTCACACCGTGTCTCCTGAAGACATTCATAGAGCTACACTCAGCTGCTGAACTGAACAGGGACACAAATATTTGTGGAACCAATGAAAACAGAGCAGAGAGAGAAGTTCAAACCCTGGCTCCTTTCTCAGCTCCACACAGCCGACCAACCACTGAGCCCACTGGGTGTCAACGTCCCACTGAGTCTTTGTCACAGAGACACAAACTGTGGGACACAGACCCCCTAAGCTGACAGCCACCAGGAAGGTGGGGCCAGGAATCCCAGAATGCAATGCTGGAACAGCAGATTCAAATGTGTGAGCAGAGAGTGTTGGATGAAGCTGAACTTGCTTTGGACCAAAGACACATGACTGGAATGTGATGAAATGTCTCATTCAACACACTGCACATGTGCTGAATGTCTGCAGCTTCTCAAACTCTCAACACAAACCTCAGTCACACTCAAAACATCAAAGGCTCAAACTATTATTTCACACAATATGAAAGATTTCATTTGAAACCTTAGTGAACACTTTGAAAACTTTCTTCCAAACTGTTAAACCTGAGTGTGAATGTGGGACTTTTTGAAGGAGATTTGAGCTCAGAGATTTGATGCTGATCCACACTGAGCATCTTGTTCAGCTTCATATTTCAAACTCGTTGAATGAAGATTCAAAGTCCAACACTTGCTAATTGACTCTTTACTTTGGAACAATTTCATCTTCACCTTCAGTTGACTTTTATATTTCTTCACATACAAAGCAAATATTCCACATTAAGACAGAAAGAAATGTTTCTTCACTCTTTGCTTTATGATCTGTGATGTTTATAGTGACTGAAGTTAATGAGAGCTGTGTTTGACTTTTAGTATCTGACTGTTTTTAAGCTGCATCCTGTTGGTTCAGGTGTTTGGAGTTTCCATTTTCCAAACTTGTACATCCTCAACCTTCTTCAGCTCTGAACAGATGATGAAACACTCAACACTTTCAAGCAGGAACTTTGTCTCCTAAACTCACATCTTTTATTCTTTATTCAGGTTGAGTTCCTGCAGTTTGTCAGAGATCAGCTGTGCTTCTCTGGCCTCAGCTCTGAAGTCCAACCCCTCCCATCTGAGACACCTGGACCTGAGTGGAAACTACCTGCAGGATTCGGAGTGAAGGCTCTATGTGGTTTTCTGCAGAGTCCAGACTGTGGACTGGAGACTCTGAGGTCAGACTCCATTGTTTACTTGTGTGCTGAGATGAATATGATGTGAAAGTTGTGCTGACAGTAAAGTGCAGACATCACACTGATATTATACTGATCCACACTGAGGATCTTCATGGTAAAGTCTGTTTTCTTCTTCTGTGGTTTAGTCCACTGACTGTGGCAGAGCAATGTTGAGCTACAGATTTCAAAGCTTCATTTAACAAGAAAAAGCTTCACTCTTTAAATCACATCCAAGTTTTTTCCACACTCACATCAACAAATATATATTCAGTATTTTCTTCTTCCAACACGACTAGAAAGTGATGAGACTAAAGTCAAAGTGACTCAGATACAGCTCTGGAAAAAATTGAGAGACCACTGCAAATTCTTCTGAAATCAATATCTCTACAGGTATGACAGCCATTCCATTCCTGTGTATGTTGAATTCAACACAAGCACACCTCAGTCTACTTAATGAGGTACTGATTAGGTGATCACCTGAACCAAATCCTATTTAATGAGGAAAAGTATAAAAACCACTGCTGTGGTCATCACTATGCTCTTGCAATAGGACTGGATGGATGGCACAAACAGTGCTGGTAGTACCTCAAAAGTAATAGCAATCAAAAAATAACTATTAACCATGCCAAAACAGTTGAAAAGAAAAGTTTTGTTTGAGGAAAAGAGAGAAAAAGAGGAAAATTCTGGCTTTACTGGCAGAGGGATACAGTGAGCGTCAGGTTGTTTCCATCCTTTAAATTTCTAAGATGGCTGTTCATAAGAACAAGGTCAAGCAGCAGACACTGGGGACAACAAAGCTACAGGCTGGCAGAGGGCGAAACGACTGTCCACTGACCAGGATGACCGTCAACTCATTCCAATGTCACTCAGCAACCGTAGGATGACATCAAGTAACCTACAAAAAGAATGGCAAATGGCAGCTGGGGTGAAGTGCACGGTGAGAACGGCTCGAAACAAGCTTCTAGGGGCAGAGCTCAAGTGGGTGTAAAGCTAGAAATAAGCCCTTCATCAATGAGAAGCAAAGAAGAACAAGGCTGAGGTTTGCAAAAGACCATAAGGATTGGACCATAGAGGACTGGAGTAATGTCATCCTCGCTGATGAGTCCAATTTTCAGCTTTGCCCAATACCTGGTCATCTAATGGTTAGACGGAGACCTGGAGAGGCCTACAAGCCACAGTGTCTCGCACCCACTGTGAAATTTGGTGGAGGATGGGTGATGTGTTTCAGCAAGGCTGTAATCGGGCAGATTTGTCTTTATGAAGGACGCATGAATCAAGCTACGTACAAGGTTATCTTGGAAGAGAACTTGCTTCCTTCTGCTCTGACAATGTTCCCCAACTCTGAGGATTGTTTGTTCCAGCTGGACAATGCTCCATGCCACACAGCTTGGTCAATCAAGGTGTGGATGGAGGAGAAGGACCGCCAAATCAAGACCCTGTCATGGCCAGCCCAATCTCCACACCTGAACCCAATTGCAAACCTCTGGAATGTGATCAAGAGGAGGATGGATGGTCACAAGCCATCAAATATACCTGAGCTGCTTGAATTTTTGCATCAGGAGTGGCATAAAGTCACACAACAGCAACGTGAAAGACTGGTGGAGAGCATGGCAAGATGCTTGAAAGATGTGATTGAAAATCAGGATTATTCCACCAAATATTGATTTCTGAACTCTTCCTAACTTAAAACATTAGTATTGTGTTGTTTAAAAATGAATATGAACTTGTTTTCTTTGCATTATGTGAGGTTTGAGAACACTGCATCTTTTTTGTTATTTTGACCATTTGTCATTTTCTGCAAATAAATGCTCTAAATGATAATATTTTTATTTGGAATTTGGGAGAAATGTTGTCAGTAGTTTATAGAATAAAACAAAAATGTTCATTTTACTCAAACACATACCTATAAATATTAACAGTAGAGAAACTGATCATTTTGAAGTGGTCTCTTAATTTTTTCCAGAGCTGTATTCAGAGCAAACTCAGCATGTTTGTTAAATGTCGTCACCGTTACATGAAGTGAAAATCTTTTCCATTTTGTCTCAATCATTTGTTGACTTTCCTCCAAACTTCAGCCTGACATGTTTGTTCTCTGTCAAAACTTTAGGATCTTTAGTAGAATCTGAAACAAATGTCAACAACATGAGTTTGTATAGATGGAGCCACTGGTGGAGCTGGAAGAGTTTAAGAGCTGAAGTCACTATGTCTTTATTGAAGCAGCAGCATGTTGTCATTAATATTAATGAGAGCTGTGTTTGACTTTTAGTATCTGACTGTTTTTAAGCTGCATCCTGTTGGTTCAGGTGTTTGGAGTTTCCATTTTCCAAACTTGTACATTCTCAACCTTCTTCAGCTCTGAACAGATGATGAAACACTCAACGCTTTCAAGCAGGAACTTTGTCTCCTAAACTCACATCTTTTATTCTTTATTCAGATTGAGTTACTGCAGTTTGTCAGAGATCAGCTGTGCTTCTCTGGCCTCAGCTCTGAAGTCCAACCCCTCCCATCTGAGAGACCTGGACCTGAGTGAAAACAACCTGCAGGATTCAGACCTGAAGGATCTGTCTGATCTTGTGCAGAGTCCAGACTGTGGACTGGAGACTCTGAGGTCAGTAGAGGGTTGGAGTCAGTCCATGCTGCTTTCATCAGTATTGTACTAAACACAGTTCAGTATCAAAGCAAAGATCCAGTGTCTCCTGTAAACCTCCAACCTTCTCAGTGGCTGCATTCCTCATTGAAGCTGTGAGAGGAGAATGGGGACAGGCCTCAGGATGGGACAGAAAGACAGAGACGCAGAGGACAGTCAGCCAATCACAGCAGCCACAAGCTAATTGTGATCTGTTGTTGTTGTTGTTGTTGTGTTCATGTCAACAGGAAATAAAGCTGGATCACAGCTGACAGCCTCACAGGATGTGTAGAGACAGTTGTCCTCATTGGTCCAACTGTCCTACCATCACATCTAATCTGAGACTGTTTGTTGTCTCATTTCAACACTAAAGAATTGATGAGTTTGATCTTTGTCACAGCTCTGAGATCAGTCTGACTGCAGCCTGCAAATCACTGGCTCTGATTTCAGAGAAGCATCATGACATTTTGTCAGCATGTGGTCTGATACAGAGCAGAACCTCTGCTGAAGTCCAGTGATCACATCTGTATATCTGTCCATCTGTCAGATACTTTCAGTGACAGCCTCCATGTTTATTTGTCAGCTGATATTTCAGAAGCAGATCAGATGTTCATCAACACACAGAGACTCTTTCTTTAAATGGAACATGAGTTGACATGTAACAGCAGTGAATCCATCACTAAACTGTTTGTGCAGTAATGAAGCTTCATGACTCAGCAGTTTATTTCCACTGTGGACTTGAGTGAAATGTTCAGAGGAAACAGACTTGATGCTAAAAGTCTCTGCAGGTGTGTGAGCTTCCAGCTCGGTGTCTTCACTCCAATACGTTAACATGAGAGCTGAGAGGAAGCTGCTACACTACACAGCTGCTCCACTTCTGCTCTGAACAGGACTGAAGTCCCTGCTGCTCTTTATACTGGATGTGCTGCATCAGTGACTGACAGCTGATGAAGTGAGTCTCTGTAAACACTGATTTATCACCTCTGTTGTCTGTCTTCTTCTCTCAACAGCTGGAGGCTGTGATCTTTCTAAAGGAGAGAGTGAAGAGGACGGTGTGTGTGTTGAGAGAGGACGAGCTGTGTCCTGATGATCCAGAGAGGTTGAAGCAGCAGCAGCTTGTGTGTAGAGAGGCTCTGATTGGTCCATGTTACTGGGAGGTAGAGTGGAGAGGAGAGCTTCATCCAGCAGTGACAGACAGAGGAACCAGAAGAAGTGGAGAAGACTCTCAGTGCTGCAGTCTGAACTGCTCTGAGAACAGCTCCACTGTCAAGTCCACCATCATCCCTGTGTGTTCCTCTGGATCTGAAAGAGAATCATCAGTGTATCTGGACTGCTCTGCTGCTGCTCTGTCCTTCTACACAGTCTCTGCAGACACACTGAGACTCCTCCACCTCCTCCACCCTCCACCTGGACTTTGTCTTTTTTTATTCATTCACAGATGCTGAACCCAAAGTGAAAAATCAGATTAATCAGCTCCATCATGTGGTGTGATGGAGAATTGCAGCTAATTTCCACATTATTTTTTCTTAGTGCAGAGCCTGACAAGACATATATCATTATTCACCATACGTCTTATTCTGCTTATTCCACTTCTTCTGTACAGATTCCAGCTTCCTGCAACTTTGAGAAAAACCTGGCAAACAACATCAAAAAGTAGTTTGACAGCCTGATTGCTTTGTTATACATGTTTATATATGTTATACATTTCACATAAAAACATGGTTGAAACTTGAAATATGTCACTTCAGATTATATTGAGTTAAATCATACTGATTTAACTCAATATAATCTGAAGTAACCAATGACTGGGCAGTATCTGGGAAGAAGAGGACAAATGACTGTAATTAGATTAATTAACTCTTAGTCATTTTTATTGTCGGCCATCTTGTCCTCTCCTAACAGGAAATATCAAACAGCAGCTTTAATAACAAAAAAATGACTGGTAAAAAGTCTGTGAGACCAGGAAACATTCAGAAAAACCCAGTGTCCACACAGGAACCAGGGGCCACACAGAGCACAAATACTGGAACAGACTCAGACAAGACAACTGACTAACTGATAAAGAGACAGAGGAAGCAAGGAAACTTAAATACACTGACAATGGCAGACAATCAACAAAGGTGGGAAAGAAAGACAGGAAGCAAACTGGGATACATGCACGGGCAGGACTTCAAAGTAAAACAGGAAATACTGAACAAAATTCAAGAAAGCAAAACAAGAGCCCTCAATATTCCAGAAACAGAACAAAAGGAGCTGCTACAGGTCTGATCATGACAAAGAGTCTAAACACAGTCCAAACAATGTTCAACCAAAGTCCAAAGCAGTCCAAAGAGTTCAAGACAGCCACCAAGAGGCTGATCATAGCAGTCTGGATGTGGGTAGATGACACACGAATGGATGGAGAGCACCACACAGGGACAAACAAGACAGACCAGGGGAGGGGACACAGAGGAGGCACAATGGATGAGGGAGAGAGCCTGTCTGATCTGAGCAGAGAAAGGATGTAGTGACCTCCAACAATTTGGATTTACCTTTAAAAACAGACACAGTGGTGGTTCTACATGCAGGGGTCTCTCTTGGGAGAATTAAGAAGCACCTCTTTTGCTGTTTTGGTTTCAGTAAGACGTCTTAGTTGCCTTACATTTATATTTTTGAATTTTCTCTACATGGACACTTGTTTTTTTCTGAGTTTTGTTTCCTGGCTGAACAGACTCTGTAAGACAGTGACTTTTCTTATTGAAATATGCTCATAAATCAGATTGCCTGTGTCTCTGCATTTGGCTCATGTTCCCTGTGTTCCTGGTCTCTGCATAACAGTCTGAACTGACCAACAATGGAACCAGCAGACACTAATTTCAAGGCCGAATTGGAGGAACTCTCATATACTGTCATGCTCCTGTACCATGAGCAGCATCTGTCAGGAGTATACACAATACAGTTGAAAACTATGATCCTGAGGGAGAGGCAGCAGGAGGAACCCAGCACCAAAATGGTCTGTCCACAATCTGGTGGACTCTGGGATCTGGTGGATCCCAGAGTCCTGCAGGGATTCTCCTCGCCCCTCTTTAACAGATATTTACATTAAAAAATTTAAATAAAATCTCAGGAATATTAGTACTATGATCCTGCACTGATTTGGAGTCATTAGGTCACATGACCTGGAAGCTATTGAGCTAAAATGCTAATATTTACATTAAAAAATTAATATAAAATCTCAGGACTGTTAAAATGGAATAAAAAGGTGCATCTCAACCAGCCAGTGTAGTACTATGATCCTGCACTGATTTGGAGTCATTAGGTCACATGACATGATTACTCAAAATCAGTGCAGGATCATATTTAATTCTTAAAAATCAGTGTTCGATCATAGTATTGTAAGGATTAGAGTTAGTACCCTTAGCTACAGTCATCTCTTGTATCACCAACCGGAGGATTTCCTGTTGGTGCAGTAAAAAGCACCGTCTTGGGTAGATGTACTGTGTTCTTTAATCACGAAAAGAAGCCCTACAGCAACATGGGAAAAAAAACTTCAAGTGATGTGGCACATCACACATCTCCTTATCATTATGCCAAATAGTCCGACATTAATAAAGACAACAATAAACAATAAACCTGAGAAATATTAAAAATCCCCCCAAAAAAATCCTTACAAAATTAATCTCATCTTACAGTATCTAACTTATGATATTGTATATTCTGAATGCTGAGTCAGCATTCATACCAATAAAAAAAAAGGACTTTTCAAGTATCATCAATAGCCTTTGATGTAAACCAGTAGATGGCGCTAATGCAGATGAACTTACAAAACAATCCAAGTGGGGTTGAGCAAGGTAAACATCTATCACGTCTTACGTGTTTGTAAATTTTCTCGATGGGTCGTTTTAAGAAAGGCCAAAGGCAGAAGCATCAAGACCTCTGGCAATTAGCTGGAGGTAGGGATGCTCTTGTGAAAACTTTTACCAAACATAATTTATCTGACAATGTGACACCTGAGCAATGGTTGGCAGTCACACTGGATGTCTTCAAAACCAGTAGGACAAAATACAGTACATGGTTGAAGGTCATCTGGACGGAGGACATTAGAGGACTGCAGACAGAAGCGCTTAAAGGTAGGTTACCGACTCACTAGCATCTCATTAATTATTGAACCTGGCCCAAAAAAAACAAAAAAACAAACAAACAAAAAAAATACAACGAAGCCCATGGCATGACCCAACCAAAGTCATTTGTATATATTTTCAGTCCGAACCCAGCCACAACAGTTGGAATCCTGTCTGCGTCCGGACCAGCAGTTAGACAGTATTGAAATCAGAAGGGAAAAAAACAGAGGAAAAATATAAAAAAATCAAAAGTTGTTGTGAAATGAACACAAAATGGCTAAAGAGGACGCTGAGGATTAGGACTATAGTCATAAGGACTTTGGCCTTCAATACAGTGAAATGTTAAATGTTTCAACATGGTTGTTTTATCAAGGTGTTGAATGATGTGTGATATGTTATATATGTTTTTCTTTCTTCATTGTAAAGATCTGGTATAGCCTACTGTAGAATTTGATTAATGACTTTTTGAAAATGTTTATGTGTAGGAGGAGATGTCAGTGGGAGAGAAAAACTTGAGATGTCTGACAAAACAGATAAAGACAAGGATGATGAGGAAGAGTGTCTACAGGTGAATGTAGACCAGACCAGGTTGGCAAGTGAAAAAGGGAAAACGCACAGGACGACAGTGAACCATATAACACAGTCACATGAAGCAGAATCATCCAGCCCTGTGCCTCTGGTGGAAGAGTTAATAACAGATGCAACGCATGAAACCAATTTAGGCCCATCTTTTGGGGAAGCTGAGGTGAACAGTGCCGATTATGAAAAAGGCCCAGAGTCTGACTCAGCCAGTTCTGTGTCCCTGCTGGAAGTCAGCAAAGGCAATGACCCTCAATGCTCCTCAACGGACGACAGCGAAGAGGTAAAATTTAAACAATTTGAAAATGTATGTATAGTAAAGAAGTAACAGAAGGTGCATTAACTTTATAGCTATTCCTTTTTAAGATATACGTTCTAGATTAACAGCTTCAAATGTGGTGATTAGCTTTGTTTATTTAGAATACCATCTTACAAGCCATTATTGTGGATTCACATATTGTTTAAAAAATTATTTGAAAATAATTATCCTTTCTTTTTATTTTGTTGTTTGTAGTGTGCAGTTGAACTATGGATTGGACAATCACAAAAATTTGCTTCTGTTATGTGTTTTTTGTAAACAAGCTTTATTTTTGAACAATTTAAATTGACTGCTGCAACTGTTTTTATTGTATCTAGAGTGCTTTATGAAAAGATTTGTTAATTTTTTCTTGTTTGCAGAATACCAGCAGTGCCTCCACTACATCATCAAAAAAGAATGCTGAAAGACACCACATCTTCACTCATAAGTTGCCTGATGAGCCATGTTTTTTTTATTTCACGCACTGATTGGACTAAACTCAGATGAAAACCAAAAAAAGACAATTCAAAACTTTACACTGGACTAATATTATTGCAAAGGGATAAGAACTGTGCACCCTTTCTGCTCTTTTGCATTCAAGCGAGACAGTGTAAAAACAATAGGATCCAAGAAAACATGCCCTGTGTTTACCTGCTCTGGAATATATCTTTTCAATGAGTGTGGTGTCCAGGTGGGCGTCAAAGTGGAGAGTGAATCCTCACTCAGGGCTCAGGTCTTTTTCAAGGGGTAAATGGCGTAGCACAGATCAGACATGCTCAAGAGAAGGCCAATTAGAGCAGATGACCAAGAGAAAATTGCAGAGAAACTAAGCTCAAACCTTCCAAGGTGCCTTGATCCAGAGAGCTTAATGAAGTTGGAGGAGGATGTTTTTACATCTGGATGCAGGGATGAGGTGCTAACCCCAGGAATTTTAAAAACCATCAGCTGTTCTGAAAGGAAAAAAAGAGGCTGCACAGCAATGAGATGATCAGCAACTGATGTCCAAACAAGAAAAAAACACAGAGGACAAAAGCCAAAAGGAATGATGCTCTGGTCCAAGAAGACAATCCATCTCTTCCATCAACGGTCAAAAAGTGACATAGCATATTTGGATGCAACAGGCAGTGTAGTGAAGGACAAAGGAGAGAGTTCACCATTTTACATTTATAAACTTGTAGTAAGACATCCCCTGAAAGGCTGCTCCCCAGTGCCTGTAGCTACATTTGTGACTGCAGAACATACAACAGCATCAGTATCATAGTTTGTAGGGTCCTTCATGACAGACTGTGTGAAATTTCATGGGACAAAAATTCGAAAAAGACCTGTGATGTACACATGTGATGGCTCAGCAGTTTTAATGCAGTCCATTGCACAGAGCTCCTTACACAATACTATCACATCGTGACAGGAAAGAATAATGTAGCTGATCTTCCAATCCTACATCAGTGCTTGAGTCACGTTACGAAAAATGGCAAGGACCTCTGCAAAAATCAGTTAGTGATGCCTTCTACTTAATATGATTTTATTTTAATTATTCCCATTATGGTGCAGTATTGGCAATATTGATATTTATTTATTTATTAAAATCTTTCCCACAGTGCTGGAAAACATTATCTCCTCTGTATGCATGTGCTCGGGCTGATGACTCAGGCTACTACACTCCAAAAACTTGATGAAGTTGTAGAGAGTGCTACAGTGGTGTTCTCCAGTCCAGCGAGTGATGAAAACCTTCAAGCACTTCGCACCTCAACTGCACAGGCAGTCATTAATCACACTGACATTACAGAGGAAGACTATGTGGTAAGTTATCCGCTTGGAAATTTAAAATGAGTTAATTTAGTTTTTAGAATTGTGGATCATTTAGGTCTTTCATAGCTGTTGAATGGACTATTCATTGTTTTGGTTAGAGTGAAATATTGATGCATTGACATTGCAAACCATGCAATCAATGTATACACAATTGCATTGAGCACAGAAATATGATGTTCTAAGGAATGGCTGGTGCCGTCTCCAAATACCACAGTACATGAACAAATGACACGTGTTACATGAATATAATTGTGTCTCTCACAGGTTGAATCAAGCCCAACACCATTTGATGAGCATTTTAAGGAAGTCATCCAGCAGGCACCACTGGACACACAGGGAGAGCCAAATGGGTACTACTGTTCCACCTTTATTCCAAAGCTTCTAAAGTACTTTCTGCCTCAGTCAGTTCTGTGGTCAGGACTTTTACTTGGTAAGTCAGGTACCTCCCTTATATGTATGCATACATTTTAAAATTGTTTTTCAAATTATTAATATTAATATAATATTGCAGGAGACCTTGGACGGCATGGGACAGGTCCTGTTTATGAGATGGTCTCAAAAAAATACAACAGAGCTGCCCAGAACACAGGTAAATGCAAGGGTTAATATGTATTATTAAATGGCTCTATTAAATGCTGTACTCTGATCAATCACTATATTCTAAGGTCTGTTATTTCTGTACAACAGATCGTTGCTATGTATAACAGCTAGGGATGCCGCTCTGATTGGCCAGGCTCCTGCTAATGGATAGATCCATGCTACTGCTTCACAAAAAAAAGAGGAGAGACCCTTCATTTATAACTAATGGCTGAAAGGAGAATTTCCTGTCCTCCAATTCAAGCAACAGTAGCAGATCACTCTCTTAAAGCTGTGTATGGTAATGACAACGGCTTCTAATTATAAAAAAGCATTCACAGTTTTGTCACATGGGGCAACGGCGTGAGAAAAACACAGACTTTACTTTCAACAACAAGAAAGAAGTCCCATTCCCCCTCATTTCTCATTTCCATGCCACTGATAGTGAAATGAGAAATCATTTCACTATCAGTGGCAACAAACAAACAAAAGTTTCTGTCGACTCGCTGCTGATCAGCTGTTGCTATGTGCACAGATTTAGGCTTGTTCAACCATCATGGGCAGTTTTTTCAGAGGCAAGATTGAATTGTAACCAAAAATTTGTCTCAAATTATTTAATTCAGCAGTAAGCTGTGTAATAAGCTTCGCATCAGGGTTCTAGCCATCCTGCCTTCTCTACATTTACTTAATGTAGATGTAGAGATGTATAATTGATGTATATAATATGATGTATAATTTCTTAATTTTTCCATTTCTTATCAGAATTTCTAAATGTTGGTTTCAGAGGATAGAAGCTGTTTTGTTGTTGTAGAAATTTAATTATATTTAAAAATACATCTCATAAATTACTTTATAAACAAGTATTCAATATTGTTAATCAATAATACACTGTCTTTGTCACTATATGAAAGCACATAACATTACAGCTTTTTCATATTGAATAATACTTCCTATTACAGACCACAGCAATTCATAAGACTTAACCAAAACAACTGCAGATTAAAGTAAAAAAAAAACTTTATAAAAAACATGTCAAAAAATGGCAATCAATCAGTGCTTCACAAAATGTACTAGTCTTGTCACGTGTCCACAATCCAAAATAGACATCCACAATTCATAACTTAAGTAATGACAATACATCTGTTTATTGTAACAAGACCCACAGGGGTACACTGTAAAACCCGATAAGTTAATTTAACTCAAAATAATAGCTGAAACTGATTACATCGAAAATTTTAACTAACAAAACTCAATTTTGTGAATTAAAGAAACAGTCTTTATTAAGCAGCTTTTACTAGGTGATTTTAAGTGTCACTAACTTAATTTGACAAGTCAAAGAAACATTCTTAATTAAGTCACCTTTACTATATAGTTTGTTTTCACAGTGCAAATAAAAGTCAAGTATGGATAACTTAACTCTTTGATTACATTTATCATTAAGTATTTAACCTCTCAGTAATAGTTTACTGAGAGATTAACTTAAACATTAATTAACATTTAAACAAGCTGTACAAACTCCTATAATTACAGTCTTTAATTGATTTTAACTTAAAACTTCATGATAGCGTATTTATTTTTTAAAATTGATTACATAAAAATTATTAAGCAGCTTTAACTCAAAATTGCTAAAGGTACATATTTTAAAATTACAAACAGGTTAACACAGACAATTTAAATGCAAGTTACTCATTTATTAAGTAACCTCAGACTGAGGAAATAGAACTTCCCAAAGTGGATAATACAGATAAAATCCTCTGTCACAGTATACAAAACATTTTGTTGTTATAAGACTGGCTTTATGCAAGAGTAATGACCTTGCTTCTGAAGAGTGAAGACGCTTTTCTGCTTGCTCCTGCCAGCTTTTCTTACTTCTTTTACTTTTTTTTTTTTTTCACAATTCAATTTTTATGACATTCTTTTAATTGCACTCAAGATTTTAACTACTGGATACTTGATTTCAACTACTGGATACTTGGATTTTAATTTCTCAACAACCCAACAGACCAGCTACAGCTTAGTTTTGTCTATTCCTCAGCTGGGTTGAGAAATGTCTGGCGTACACAACACAACAAACTCACTCTGCCAAATCTGCTGGAAATATCTTAATGAAATCACTGAACTGTGTCCTCTCCAAAACTCACAAAAGCAGGACCTGAACAGACTGATGCCACCTGGCATACACTCTGTGCCAAGCCAAAATGACACAGAAAGAGAAAGGTGAATGCTGATCACACTGGAGTATATGCTGCATCACCAGGCATACAGCTCGAAACAAATATCAACCACTGTCTGAGTTAAATGGAAATGAACCACTAAACACTGCTGTAATTAACCCCATTTCAACGGGCCGTCATGCTATTTCTCGGGCATGTCTGTGTTTCATTCTACCTACATAACTACTACATTTAAGATGATGCACATGCAGCACATCCTTTGGAAGCTGAAAGTTTTGTCTTTTCAGTGATACAAACATTTACAAGATAAAATAACTTTAGGTAGAACTAAACCATCACAGTAATAACTGTCGTAAGCTTATTGTTTTTATTTTTTACAAGTCACCCTGTGGTTCAACACGCAGGGCAACAACAACAAAAAATGGTCTTGTTTTGTGAAAAATACAGTTAAAAACATGTATTTAGGTGCATATATGATCAAAAGTTGCAATTGAATCATTCCGACTGGAAAATACAGAGCACTATTTCTCCTTCGGTTTTGAAAGTTGATCCCATGGAGCTTGGTTTGTAGTCCCTGCCCTCTGCCCTCTGATTGACACCTCATTTGACCATCCAGGAAGCTCTATGCCCCGCCCACAGCCAGAAATAGCCAATGAACTCTATCACGTGAAAGTATACCCCCTACTCTTACGCTTGTTGTTTCCGCCTATCACAGGGGTATTCAACTAAAATTTTAAGTGGTCCAGTGAGAGAAAATTTCTTCAATCGAAGGTCCGGAACACCATAATGTCAAACATTATGAATTAGTATACATACATATACATACATATACATATACATATATATATATATATATATATATTCCAGCCCAGATTTACTTATACTTAACAAATTAACAATAAATATTTTTGAATTGTACTTTGAATTCTTTGAATTGCTATGTTTAATTTAACAGTCAGATGCAGATGTTGATACAACTATGAGGCTACTCCTATATATATATGTGTGTGTGTGTGTGTGTGTGTATATATATATATATATATATATATATATATGCATACATATACATACATGTACAACTGACTGTTAAATTAAACAAAGTACAATTCAAAAATATTTATTGTCACTTAATTTGTTAAGTATAAGTCTCTATAAGTATAAATCTGGGCTGGAATGGTGTCAGGGCCATCGTCTCTCCCTGTCTCCCGCTCACTCGCCTCTCTGTCTTCTCTCGCTGTCTCCCGCTCACTCGTCTCTCTGTCTTCTCTCCCTGTCTCCGCGCTCACTCGTCTGTCTTCTCTCCCTGTCTCCCCCCTCACTCGTCTCGCTGTCTTCTCTTCCTGTCTCCGGCTCACTCGTCTCTCTGTCTTCTCTCGCTGTCTCCCGCTCACTCGTCTCTCTGTCTTCTCTCCCTGTCTCCCGCTCACTCGTCTGTCTTCTCTCCCTGTCTCCCCCCCTCACTCGTCTCGCTGTCTTCTCTTCCTGTCTCCGGCTCACTCGTCTCTCTGTCTTCTCTCGCTGTCTCCCGCTCCACTCGTCTCTCTGTCTTCTCTCCCTGTCTCCCGCTCACTCGCCTCTCTCTTCTCTCTCGCTGTCCCCCGCTCACTCGTCTCTCTGTCTTCTCTCCCTGTCTCCCGCTCACTCGTCTCTCTAACTCTCTCTCCCTGTCTCCCGCTCACTCGTCTCTCTGTCTTCTCTTCCTGTCTCCGGCTCACTTGTCTATAAATGTCATCTCCTTGTATCGCTAACTTCCCTTTCCACCTGTCACTCACCTCTGATCTCTCGTCTCAAAATTCAGAGTCGCGCTTTCACTCTCAAATTTGATTGGCTGAGCAGCGTCACGTGGGATGGCTTAACTCGCATGCAATTGGTCTGTAAGGTCCGCTAAATATATACTGTAAAGACTAGAAAAGCTGTGCTGGTTAAAATATTAGCGTCCCGTCGTGATATAGAATAATCGATAATTTATTGTAGGTCTGGGTCCGCATAGGACGGCGTCTGGGTCCGGACCCGGACCGCGGTCCGCCTGTTAGTGACCTCTGGCCTATCATATCTTATGCTATATCTGCTCTAATGGTCGTGTAGCCAATGAAATTCCAGTCACGGGATGTGTCACATGTTGGGGTTATGGAAGGAGGAGGGGCTACACGACCGCGTGCGTAAACAAATATACTGGATGTCAGCTAGTCGTGCGTACGTGCATAAAAACAGTACAGACTGTTCTCATGACTCGGCTCACTAAAAAGTGCCAGCTCTTTCGGCTCTCAAGGGGCTCCGCAGATTTTTTTGTTGCTTAAATTAATTTATTAACAAAATAATGTAAAATTTTGTATAAAATGAATTAATTTTCCTGCAGTCACTCATTTCCTCACATTTCCAGCCTGTTGGCTCTTTAGGGGCTGTTCTCTCTATCATTCTCTCAAGTCTCTCTGTGTCTGTAACCCCCGCTCCTTCTCCTCCTGCTCAGTGCGGACACACCTCACATCAGGTAATTGACCAATCACGTGAACAAAAAAAAACAAAACAAACCAAACAAACAAACCGGTCCCAGGCAGGTGTCGGCTCCCATCGTTCACTTCAAAGAGCCGGCTCTAACCGGCCATTTCGGTCGTGACTTACACGTCACTAAAAACAGGCGAGACCGTCAACCTTAGAGTTGTCCAAACTGTTCCTCAAAGGGCCGTGTGGCTGCAAGTAAAATGCAGAGAGTAATTTCCCCAGGAGGAATCAATAAAGTAATTAAAAAAAGTTTGGTGTCATCTGTTGACTCAGTTGCAGAAGATATGTTCCTAGAAGGAGGATATGTTGATAAGTAAGTGTAACATCTCATACTTTATACACTTACCATAAATACAATTTAGCCGTAAAAACATTTTGCAAACTTAGTAAATGAAAAAGTTGTTGCATCCTTTGTTCTTGCTTTGTTTACCTGTGTGGGGTAAGCCTTAGTAGGGGGAGATTTACGTGAGACTGACGTGAGACACAGTGAATACAGATACAGTAGTTCTGTGAATGAATGCCTGATTGATTTATTTATTTATTTTTTTTACATTTTAGGCAAATTGATTCAGCTGACTCTGCTGATTAAGAGACAGAGAGTGAGCCAGGTGCCTCTTCTACTGCCCCTGCCAAGAGGTCACGGACAACTCGGGCAAGCAGTAGCTCCTCATCTGAGTGTACCCCAACCCCCCTCAGTAGATCCACCAGAAAAGCAAGAGGTAGAGGCAGGGGAGGGTGTTGATGAGGCTGACATAACACCACCCCAGCCCACTTTCCTTCCTGCATGACAACCAGGATTATACCTGTTGGCTACAGCTAATTACACTGCTTTGGAGCTCTTCCAGCTTTTTTTCAGCAACAGCATTCTACAGACTATTGTGAATAACACAAATGAACATGGTAGAACCAACTGTGATAAACCATCCACACCATGGACTAATATCACACTGCAGGACATGTTTTCATACTTGTCTGCTGTCCTCTACATGGGGTTTGTGAAGTGTTCCTCTCTGACAGATTATTGGCGGGGAGGTAGTCTGTACTCATTTCCATACCCACAGAGAGTGATTACTGGAAAAAAGTTTCTCACCATCTGTCACGCTCTTCATCTAAGCAGCGCTGCAGATGATGCAGCAAATGATGCATGACGTAGCATGGCTGCCTTTGATCGTATGGGGAAGATAAAGCCACTATACAATGACATTCAAGAAGCCTGCCGAAGGAACTACCACCCAGGGCAGGAGATTTCCATTGATGAAAGAATGCTTACTTCGAAAGCACGTGTGTCTTTCAAGCAATACATGAAAAGCAAGCCTGTGCGCTGGGGCTTCAACCTTTTCGTTCTGGCTGACTCCTCAAATGGTTACACGTGGGACTTCTTTTTGTATGAAGGAAAGAGTGAGGGAACCAGTGGCAAAGGACTAAGTTATGATTCTGTGATGAGGTTGATGAATACCAGTTTGATGGGCACAGGGTATATATTTGTTGATAATTTCTATACCAGTCCAGCCCTCTTCTGGGATCTTTTGCAGCAGAGGATCTGGGCCTGTGGTACCATAAAGACAAACAGGGTGGGGTACCCTAGAACAAAACAAAATGCCCTGGACTCAAAATCTCCCCATGGCAGCATCCACTGGATTCAAGACAGGCTCTCTCTTCTTTGTGCAGTGGCCGGACACAAGAGAAGTGTTCCTCTGCTCCACCATGCACACAGCACATGGGAAGGACACAATGAAGAGGAAGATGAAGGACAACAGTGGCCACTGGACTGTCAAGGATGTTCCAGTTCCTCCAGCCATAACAGACTACAACCGGTGAGTACAGTACAGTTTATGCAAATGGATTTGTGACATGTGATCTGTGAGTTTCTAATGTATTGGTCTATCTGTCATTTCCCCAGGTGTATGGGTGGAGTGGACCTCTCTGATGCCCTCATCGGGTACTATCAATTCCTCCATAAAACAAGAAAATGGTATAGGACTTTCTTTTATCATTTTCTCGACATGGCCATTGTGAATGCTTTCCTCCTCCACAAGGACCTTTGTAAGGCAAAAGGTTGAGTGCCAATGAACCAGAAAGCTTTCAGAGAGACACTTGCTGTGGAGCTGTCGGAGGTGGGCATCCAGAGAAGCACACCAGCGCAACCTTCTAGGCCCCTCGCGGCACATCACAAGCCAATATACATCAGTGCTAGCAGTACTCATGGCAGGCTGAAATGCAGAAAGTGCCATGCAAAGACACCTGTCAAGTGTTCCAGCTGTGACATGCCCCTGTGCTTTACCCCTGCCCGTGACTGTTATAATGAATGGCATGCTGAGAATAACATGTGAGTTGTGAAACTGGGAAATTGTGAATAGTTTGCTGTGAATAGTTTGTGTGTGTTTCATTCACATAAAGGTGTTGATTTCTGACCATAGCACTATTTCTGACTCATTTCTTATAATGCACATGTTTAGTTTCAATAGAATAATGAGCATTCAATGTGTTTTTTCTTCCATAACTTCATTTCAGTACTAGTAATTGTGAATATGAATATTCATAGGAATATGAATATTAATTTGGAATATGATTCCTCTAAGTGTCACCTTTCATTAGAGCCCTCACTGATGTCTGTGTGTTGAAGCATTCAGCAGTTACACACTGTTTTATCCTGAGCGTGCCCAAGAGCTATCCAAAGTGCCCATTTTGGATAGCTCTTGAGAACACCTGGACATACCCACTGAAAAACCTGTGCAAAACAGTCACTTTTGGTACAATTAATATGAAATTTTAACATGGAATGGGTAAGACTTCAGTCTTCAGCAGTATGTTATCATCTAATCCATACCTACAAGTACAGGTTATTAGAAAGATGCATTTTACAAAAAAAAATCCAGGCAAGGAAAAAAAATATTTTTTTCTATTTAATATTCTCTTACTCCATGCCAGTTACAATTACAGTACATCAGACTGCTGAAATAAAAACTTCAGAGTGTTACCTTCACAGAGAGACCAAACTTTCTCTCAAGAACAGCTTTGAATTTAATCTGGGTATGTTTTTGACAGGCGTTTTTGGCAAATTTGGCCGGAGTGTTAAGAGGTTAAAGAAACTTTGGCAACTCCTTATTTTATGTTTTGGGTCTGAGATTTTCTAATTAATTTTCATTTATTCTCTGGGAAGTGTCCTGGAAAGAAAATAACTGCTTGGTTCTAATTATCAGGAAGATCATTTTTACTTCATTGCTAGTGTTTCAGTCAAGTCAGCTAAACATAAGAAAATATTAAGCTTGTCAACAGGCAGCACACACTAAGAGTAAAAATTTCTAATTAATTCATGAATGATTAAGTGATTACAAGGAATTCATTTCCTTGGTGTATTTCCTTCAATAACTGTTTCCCCAGTTATTAGAAGAGATTGCAAAAGTAGACAGGAAACTCTCAGAAAATGATTGAGACAGAAAATTGCAAACCCATGAAATAAAGCGTTATATTAATGTTTCCTATGGCTTTGTTGTTTTAAACTACCTAAATCTGCTGTGGCTACAATTGGCGTTACATGTCATCCCATCAGCTAATGTTAGCTAAACATTGGCCATTGTTAAAATGGAATTGGAATTACTTTTGAAAATGACCATAGTGCCTAAAAAGATTCACGTGAGCTTAAGCTTTAACGTGAACAAGCATTGTTTGGTCGTTAAGTCACTACTCACTAACCAGAGCTAGGCTGGTAGCAAACCTAAGCTAAAGTCACTAAGCTAGCGAAAACAAGCTATGAGCTTTATATCACTGATTTCCTTTCCGTTTCAATACCAAGTAAATTTCAGGCTGGTGTCGGCCATACTGATCCGATATCGATACTTTGTACAAAAATTGAATGTGTTTGGAAAATCAAAAGCAGTGTATTTCAAATTATAGCTTCATAAGGAATACGAGACATCAGACTACTCGTTCTTGTTTAATTCTGAAAAATTATCACACACAAAAACTGAAAAGTTGCTTGTTAATTGACAGCATCTGAACAAGCACAACTTGCCATTTAACATGTCAACGCTTGCCTGAACATTTTAACACAAGCATTCACACTTTTTTTTATTACTCTCCCTTCGTTCGGCTATTTTCAGCTGAACTGAGTGAGCAATGTGCTGCAACGCTTGCGCATTCATACAGCCGTATTTCGCATATGACTATGACAGACGGAAGCAGAAGTAGTTCCTACCAACTGGGTATCATTTAGACGATCTCCCGATAGTATTGTTACTTTCCACTGTGTTCCTGTTAATGATAAACTACACATTTACCCAAAATTACTAAAATATCGTTATTTTAATATGAGAATCGATTCTATTGTATGTTAGCAGCTACAATAGGAACAAGCTAACTTACACATTATTTAGTTGGAGCTAATTTCATTTCGTCATGTAATCAGTAACAGTGAGGAAATTCTTAATCTTTAAACTTATACCTATAACATGCCACATAACTTGTGGATTTAAAAAGTACAAGACTTCCCACTGACATTCATTGCCCAGTTTTCACAGAGGAGCACGTCTGGAGCTTGGTATTGGACATCCACTGTGCAAGAGCTTAACCCCTGACTCCAGCTCTGAGATCAGCGGGTGATTTTACCACTACTATAAACTAGCTAGTTAGATGCTACGCGGGAACTTTAGCCTTTGCTGTGTCACCTATAGTTAAAAAGCATGAGGCGTCTTCTGGCTGTTACAGAGGAATAACGAACTTCAGACGCTCAGCTTCAATTCTCAACCTCATATGAAAGATTGTTCAGATTACTGTCACCAATGCTTTCGCTGACCGGTAATGTTAACTTTAGCTTTGGCTAGCTAACTTAAGTATTAGCCTTAAAACAACAGAAACCGTTGTGGAACATCCCGCAGGTCTACTCAGGTGTTACTCCAAATCCTGTGACCCATCTGATTCTTTTGGGATGGGAATAGTGTCACTGGAAAAGTTTTAAATATTTTATTTATTACATACTTTACACTGATAACGTTTGCTGTTAGAAAACAGGATTTTCATCAGTAATCGGCACTGTAGATTGTCGTGGAAGTTTAGGTTTATGACTGCACATGGCAATTTACAGGCAACACCGAAAACTGCTGTGAATTGTCGGAAACTGACATGGGCCTTGCTTGGCAGACACGTTAATGCATGGCTCATCATGATCCAAATATCTGATAGTTTAATACTCACATGACATTTTTCTGTATTATATAGGCTACAATTAGCTAATGATTTCTATGTGCTTTTGCTTATAATGGAGATTGCTACTTATACTTAAATAAAGGATGTGAATAGGTCTACCACATCAGTGAATAAATACAAGAGTAAAATAAGAATAAAACAAACACCTAGTGGTGTTGCCGATTTTTTTTTGCTGATCTTAGCTAACGTGAGATTTAGGGCAGTATGATGGAAGTGTATGGAAATTTGTTGAGGCTCCCATAGCTCTGAAGTTACATTTTAGAAACAAAACAACAACATGTCTTTGCAGCAACAACGTCCCAGTTACAACAATGGTCCAGAACCTGTCTTTTAATGCTGCATGCTATTTTAACTTTGTCCTTTTCATGTCTTTTTTCTTGCCTCTGTCTTTTTGTCTTCCCTCCAGAATATCTGTGCTTGAAAATCATCAATTGCTTTGAGGAACACAGGGGAAAGCAGCAGGTGGTAGTGACCTTTGTGACAGAAGAAGGAGTTAGCAACCCAATCCCCATGGACGAGAAGCAGCTGTCCTATCCGGCCCTGGCCTCTGTGGTCTGTTTCTTTCTGAAACAAACCACAAGACCCCGGAACTGGTGTCTTAAAATGTCTTGTGGCCCATATCCTTTCGTACTGCTGGAAATCCAACCTTGTCTAACACATTAGTAATAATAATGACAAACAGCATAAAAGATTACAGTACTGTATTAATCAAGTCATTATTTGTCCCATTAGGTGCTTCTACTGTGTAAATCCTCTATCCTCTCCAGTTGAATATGAACAAATGAATATGCTCTCATTCTCTGTGTTTTGACCTAAACCTCTTCCTCTACGTGGTTGGATTATGTGTCTGTAGTGGTGATTCTGCTCTATTGTGTGACTCTGGGCATACACAAGCCCTGTGAGGAGAAGAGCTTCAGCCTAAAGATCAGCGAGACCCCTACTCTTACAAGTGGGCAAGGGCACTTTACTGGCCTGCTAGATACCCATGCTGCTACTTTCATTGGCCATGAAATATACTGTGATGTGGAACACTGTGTCCTTTTTTTTTTTTTTTTTTAAACAGATTACATTTTCACAAAAAACTAAAGTTCTGTTTCACCCCAGTTTCACTTCAGCTCTGGCTGGCCTGGTTTACACTTTGCTGCTCATCAAACAGCTTTCCAGCACCACGTTTGACAAAGAAAATGGCCATATCACACCACATTTGAGTCCAACTAAATTATAACATAGAACGGTAAGGATAAGGTATTGCATGTAAAATACCAAGGAATATTTTCATAACTGCTTTTGGATTATAATGCATTAATCTTGGTATTGGATGCTTCTTTCTTTGCATTCTTTACAGTTGAAATCCTTATCAAGCTGGTGGCCCTCGGACTCTTTGGCTATCTCAGGAACAACTGAAACAAGTTTGATGTCTTCATCATCTCTGGAGAGTGAGTTCCCACAAATCTATTGTCTCTGCTTTCTCTCTCATCTGCAGAAAGAAAACAACAGTAACCTTAGGGATACAACATAGCTATTTCTTAGTTTCTCTACGGTTTAAAGACAACATTCATAATCACACCAGTACACACACAAAAAATCTAGATCAGACAGGCCTGACTTTTTAACTATGTTTTAGAGTAGGCATCCTACAAAAAAGATTTTTGAACCATGAGCCTCTCATGGCACGTTTATGAACAGACTATCTACAAATTCACCCTTAGAATGTGGGTATAGTTTTTATTTTTGTAACTGAACAACACAAAGTGAAAACCTTCTCCATGCTTCTGTCTGCAACTGCCCCTTCAGGGTGTTGAATTATTTTCTGGCTTCCTTGGCATCCACACACAAGTGTCTTATATGTTCAGGCCAATGCGAGTCATCAGCAGAGTCCCAAGTAAGTCGACATTTAAACATCTGAAGTGTTTGATGAGAACACAGTCCAATCACTTCACTTCACTTCACTTCCTCTGTGGTCCTCAACGCTTGTTAACCACGGTTTTCCTTCTGGCCATCCAATCGGTGCAGTGTCTGAGAGATTATTTAAAGAGAGATGTTCAAACATTTACTCAATGAATTGTTTCAGCTCTTGTTCAGATGAAGAAACAAAATAGCTTTGTTTTCCTGTATCCATCAAGTTGAACACTTGTGATTATTAATTAACAAAAACAAAAAAAATCCAAAAACCCATATATTTTACACTCTTTAAATCAGACATTTATAAACTTTTTTATGCCAAGTGCCAAGAACCTCATAACGTCTCTCAGGGCTACATTAAATTTAGGCCAGTAATTCTTAAACATGTAAAATGCTCATGTTGCTGATGCAGTTTAGCTGAAGCAAAGTTTTCAGACTGGTCACTGTTTACTTTCCCAATCAGATGGGCTCCTTTATAATGATGAATGTGTATGTGTGCAGTTGTCATTGCCACACAGTTCTCAGAGAACATGAAGAGGAAGACATGAGAGCAGCGTGCTGGCATTATCACAGAGACCTACCACAAATTAGCCTGCTGGCTGGGGACCATGTGCCATATAAGGTCAGATTACAGGCTGTATATGCAATTAAAACATGAACAGGTGAGATTTATAGTTTGCAGTGATATCAGGTAATATAACTATGTAAGATTCCTTTCAATAAATCATTCAAAAAATGTGCAATTCTTAGGATGTAAATAGATGCAAATGTTTTCTTCTGGTGTAGCCTTAAAAGTACAAGAAGTTTCAGGCAATGTGTGGAGACATTCAGGTAGACTAAATGAATATTAGCCATACCCCAAGTTTAAAATGACTTTAGATCTTGTCTGATATTATGGGGACTGCTGCTGAAAATATTTCAGGTAAAAGGTAAAACTTTGCATTCAAAATCAAACACTCTACCACGACAAAATGCTAAGTCCTAATCTAACTTCAAAACAACACCCTCTTGGTCCATTTTCAGTTATTTACTGTTAATCATGCCTCGTCCTTTTACCAACATACATAGTGTTATCTGTTTCTCTGTCTTTGTCACCTCCAGGATTTGTCCTCTGTTTCTTTTGGATTCACTTTCATCTGTTCACCCCAAGTAAGGACTTCAAAGATTGAAGTTTAGGACTTGAGCTTCTGAAGTTTTTCTCCTTGGACAATTCAGTTGTATAAGTTTTGTTTCCTGACCTTGGACTTTGATCCAGTGATCTTGAGTTTAATAAAGAGGGCTTTAACTGACTTTTAACTAATTCAGGTGCACATCCAAAAAAAAAAAAAAAAAAAATTTGTGTATTTGTTGCCCAGGTCAGATCCTCACTTGTGTGCATGCCCAAACATTTGAAGCTGCTGACTCTCTCCACCACTTCCCTGTTCAAACAGAGTGGGTGGTGCTCATCCTGCTTCCTCCTGAAATCAATGATTAGTTCTTTTGTTTTTTTTGTGTTCAGAGTTAGGTTGTTGTTACTGCACCAATTTGTTAGTCTCTCCACCTCTTCTCTATAAGCAGACTTATCTCTGTTTGTTATCAGTCCCACCACTGTTGTTCATCTGCATATTTAATGATGGTGTTGGTGTTGTGTGATGGTCTGCATTCATGTGTGTACAGAGAATAGAGGAAAGGTCTCAGCACGCATTCCTGTGGGGCCCCTGTGCTGAGAGTCCAAGTGGTGGAGCGATGGGGGCCCATCCTGACCGACTGTGGTCTGTCTGTTAGGAAATCCTGTATCCATAAGCAGATGTTTTTTGATCTTTGAAAACAGTCTTCTGGGTAGGATGGTATTAAAAACAGAACTGTAATCCACAAACAGCAGTCGTGTGTATGGTCCTCGTTGTTCCAGGTGGAGCAATACTGTGTGGAGGGCTGTGAAAATGGCATCGTCTGTTGACCTGTTGGTTTTATAAACGAATTGGTGAGAGTCCAAAGTGGGTGGAAGCATGACCTTTAAATGTTAAACCTCAGGATAAGGCCACTTGAAAGATGATAATTTTAATGTGACTCTTCTGTTTGTTTTATTTACTGCAATGTCAACATGATGTTTAGATGATTATATAATGTTTAAAGAACAGTAGTAAGTGATGGCTGACCACTGTTTCAGATCCCTGATTTAAGTAAATATACCAAAACAACAATGTAAAAATACGTCTTAAAATGAAAGTAGTGATTTGGTTCCTCTGGTGCCTACATCATTGGATATGACATGATCAGATGATGTCAAGCTGTGGTCGGGGTTGTGTGTGTCTGCTTCCTAGCTAATGTGCTATGTGCTAAATGCTGTTACTGCTGTGACATTTTAAAAGCTCAACAACAGGGTGTATATTTCACTGTTAACATGAAGAAAATGAATGTGAACTGCAGCTGTGTTGCTTATTGTTGTAATTCATTTGGTATTTTTGAGAAGACTGAATATCATTAGTATGGGTTATGTTTTGGTTAGTGTTAGGCTTTCAGTTATGATGGTTAAGGATAGGTTAGGTTAGGTTAGGGGCAAGGGAATGCATTATGGCAACATGTGTCCTCACAACTATAGTAAGAAAATAGAGAGAGAGAGAGAGAGAGAGAGAGAGAGTGTGTGTGTGTGTGTGTGTCTGTGTGTGTGTGTGTTTGTCCTTTGATGCCTTTTATGTATCAACATTCTACAGCCTGATGTCAGAGGCTGCAGTAAGTGGACACACAGCCAGAGACAAGTTCAGAAGTCAAACAGGAGCAGAAACAGTTGGACTGGACAGGACTTGCTCATGATTTAGGAAGAAAGAAGCACTCAGATATTTCTGCACAATTATTGACAAGGAAGGGAGGAGCTACTGCTGTTACAAGGACAAGAGGAAACCACAGGAAAGTCCAGATCACCTCCAAGGTTTTCAGTAAGTCAGTACATGTTAGTAGTTCATGTCAGTGTCTAGTTTAGAAGTTAATGTTTTGAAATGTTTTGTCCAAATGATATGTTTGTGAAACTGTGACAGCAAGTAATCATACCCATAAGCCCAGTGGTTTGATTGTGTGCTTATCATTCATGGACAATATTGGGTTTTTTTTAATGCTGATCATGACTGTGAGATATTCTCATGGTTGCTCAACTTCTTAACTTTGTTTTGGTGTGATGCACTGTAGTTTGTGTTAAAGGAAAGGATTTCTAGGAAGTCTGTACTGTCTGCAACAAGATCCTTTCTAAAGAAATTCTAATGGAAATGCTGTGTGTTATTTTATGAAGTTACATCAATGTACTGTAGGTCAGGTCTGTGATGTATTATGATACTTGATGGAGGACTTCACTTTAAGTGCTGTGAACAGGAAACAGTTTGATGTGTTGGTAAAATCTTCTTATTTCCAATGTGTGAATCACTTTCATCATCTCTCAAGATTTGGCCCAAAAACAAAGAAGCACAGTTTAAGACTCAGGAGAAATAATCTCCCAGTCCAATGCAAACTAACCAGCACACCCTGTTTCCACTTCTACAATCATCTACTTATTATTGTGCTTTAAAGTTTCAGCCTTCTTACATTTATCTATCACTGAGTCCACTTGTGTCTTATACTGAACACTAGGTTCAAATCTCCTTTTGGCTTTGAGCCTTGATTTTTAGTTCATTTCCAGTTCAATACAATTATGTCCTGTAGTAAATCTGCAGAATGAGTCGTAGGACTTAAAGCTGGATCAGCTGTTGCATGAAGCGTTTCAGGCTGTGTTCATGTTCACCCTCTTTGGTTAAGGGACAGTAAAACAATCAGTGATTTCCTCACTGTGGAGTAAATTTAGGCTGCTGAGAATTCTTCCTGCCTTGAAAACCTTAGTCCTGAACCTGGAATCTAAAATATGTTGATGTGTTTGAGGTGGCATGTGATGCATTTGGATGAGTGTTCATTTGCTGTGTTTTGAGTGTAGGAGGAAAACTGTTGATGACTGTGAGGACAGAATAAGTTTGGAAGTTTAACTCTGCCACTTTAGCAGCTCTGATTCTTGTTTTCTGCTCCATGCAGCTCATCTACAGGACTGTATTAAGTCCTAGTTGTTGAAGGATCTTAATTATTAAGCAGTGAAACTATTTCACATGAGGAAATGGTACATTCATTCTTTGAAATGTTTCCTTTCTTCTGTTTCCTTGTCTTTTGATGATGGTCACTAAGCTCCAAATCTTGTATCTGTTCAGAATTCAGCCTCAGTCAGTGTGAGAGAGCTGATATGTTTAAAAGTTCATAGACTGAAAAGGTTCTGAGAAGTTCTCTTGAAAAATGGATCCTAAATTTAACTCTAACAAATTGCACAGTCCTGAAGCACTAATGAAATATTTGATTGGTGTGTTGGAATAAAGTGGGACACACACACACACACACATCTTGTTTAGATGTAACAGAGCCCACAGTCGTTCTGAAGAATGACACAATCAGAAAATACATTTGGCGTTTGAGGAATTTAATTGTGTGCCTGCTCCAAATGCTATGCTAGGTCTATGTGGAGCAGCTTGAGTGAGACATTATGTTTCTGTTTGTTTACTATGAGACTGTGAATATTATTAGCTGACTGGATGAATAGAACACAAGAGAGATTAACTAACCCTTATTTTAAGATGCAAGCACACACAATCATCTTGACATCTTGATAGGAAAAGAAGGGTCAAGGAAAAGTTCTCACTGCAGCAGCTGTAGAATTTTATTATTATGACCACAATTACACCACAAGAGCCATTTTGACTCTGTCATTTACAGGCTCTGTGTTTCCAGTTCACTATTAAACACAATGATGTACTTTATTTCTTCATGATGACTCTTGAAAGTTTTTGAAGAGAGAGGAGAAAATTTCTTCTGTCATTTTTGCCTTTTTTTTTCCTCACAAAACTCGTTTTAAAGATTTTCATGATTCGAAGAAAAACACATTTTCTTGGTGGTCGGAGAAAATGAGGAACTGTTCCATCATTTATCCAGAAGTTTCTATAGTAATGTGATCATTATTCTGTGACTGTGACAGGAGGAGTTCAGTGAATTGATGTGACTCGTCTGTGCTCTTTCACTGCTCATTTTAATGAAGTATATATTCCCTCTCTGTATTATGATATCGGATTGTAACTCAGCTTTACCACAACACTGTCATTGTACACCTGTATGTTTTGTTCACCGTGTTGATCCATCTGTCTTCCTGTATTCATTCTCTCACTCCCTCGCTCACTACAACCACATACACTAAATACACTAAACTGTAGTAAACTGTGGAAAAGCAAATCCATTATGTGTGAAACATAATGTGGCTGGATGATGTTCAGAGGAAACAGATTTTCTGAATGAATGAGGTAATGAAGTTTATTAACAGCAGTGGAGGTGGGAGACTGGGGTTTGTATCCAGAGTCCACTCTGTGGTTAGGTTTGGTATTTACAGCTATTTAACAATACAAACAAGCTAACTTGCATAATGTCACACACACACATTTCATCAGAGAGACCAGCTCTCAGAAATAAGTCCAGCAGTGGAGACAGTCCAACAGGCTCCACATGTTTCTGCACTACTCTACTACTGTGCTGAGAGGAGACTGTACTGAAGCTGTCAGCTGTACCATCAGCCTCTGAGGCTGCTCTGCTCTCTGTGTCACACACTGCTACTGTACATGAAGACTGCTGTCAGCTCGGCTCAGCTCCACTCATCACTAACTTCATTTAGAGCAAACAGAGCTCTGCTGTAACAGGAAGCAGCAGAAAGTCAGAGGCTTCGCCGTGAGGAGCGCAGACCTCTCTGTCATGTCAGGTGTTTTCAGGAAGGGACGTCACTTCACACACCTTCACAACTCGAGTCAGCATCAGACGGACACACGCACAATAAACATCCACGGTAGCTGGGATTTCCCTCTCAGCTCCGGTGTTTCCTAGTGGAAAACGCCAGGACATGAAATGAAACGATCCCTTGCCTTGAAATCCAAAGAGGAAAGCGACGGCGGGGATCCACACGGTGTGTATCCAGAAGTAAAGCATGGTGTCCTTTAATCAGCTGCAAAAGCTCCGCGCTCTTCCCGACGAAGCTCCGTGTCCAGCGGTTCATTTCCAGAAGAGAAAGCGCTGCAGATGAAGCCGAGCGGAGGAAGAAATCCCAGTGTGAACGCTGCTGATGAACACAAGAGCTGGAGACTCTGTCGCTGCTTCTTCTGCTGCTTTCACACGGACATTAGCGACCCCTACCGGAACTGTTATCCAGAGAGGAAGAGACTGTGTCTGTGTGAGAGTCCTCTGTCTCTGTCTCTGTGTGTGTGTGCTCAGTATGTTGCTACTAAAGCAACGTTTCATGGTTCAGGACTGACAGCAGGACTAATCTGGACAAGTCCAACTCATTTCATTCAGCTCCACAACCATGATTTGTCACATGGAGTGAAGTGAAGCCAGTGAGAGAGGAGGGAATGGGAGGAGGAAGCAACACAAAGTGTTTGCTGGTCTCTGGTGGGATCTTAGCCAGCAGTTTGTCTCTGTGTTATTCTGTCTCTGCACCGTTAAACATTCATACTCAGGTGGACAGTCACAGTGGACACTGTCTAATGTCCAGAGGAAAAAAAAGTTCAAAGTGAAGACAGTCCAGTTGGTCTCATTGGATAAAGCCAGTTATCTGTGTGCAAACAAGCGTGACAGCAGATTTATTCCACTTAGTTCTGTCAGAGCCACTGAAGCTGTTTCTTTACTTTTTATTCTTCCCTCCAGCTGCAGTGAGAACATCTACAGAAGAAACATTATTATTATTATTTACTGTCCAACACAGTAAAGTGTAAATGATGGACATTTACTCAACACAACTTTTTATTTCCACTGTCACAGGATAGAAAGAACAAAGAACTTCACTAAGAGCCTTGTTTCATAATTCATTTCCAGCCCACAGTGTTTCTGTCCTCCAGCAAACCTTTGGATGTCAGTGTGTCAAGCTGATGTTGGTGAATCTGAGGCTGTGTTGACTGAGAGAAGAAGCTGTGAGATCTTTTAGACCCTGAGGACTCACTCTGGACTGATTTGATAGATGCTCCACAAATAAAAGTGCTTCTCCACTCAACTAACTACTACTCCTCATAGGGACTGTCTGCAGGAACTGAAGCTGCTTTTGGTCAAAGAGATATTCATGTGTTCACTGTTCACTCAGGACCATTCAGCTGGGTTGGTGAATTCAGCACCAAGGACAGCAGCAGCTGAACTGTACACAACTACTAACAGATAGATGGAGTGTGTACAACATTCATGTTAATGTATCTGCTGAAATCCTGTTGGAAGTAGCATAAAGTGTCCTCCAGGCTGATGGCAGTAACCTGCTGCAATTAGCCAATAATGAGCCCATTAGCCTTTATAATGAAGTTCACACATATTATTATTTGCTACACAGGATGAAGACAATTAGTTTAAAAAAGAATCATTTGAAGGTTTATGAGAGTTGCTACTTTATTTTTAATCCTGCTGCTGTAGATTTTCCTCAACTCCAAACAATGTGGACTGTGAAGTGAAGCATTAACAAGCTCTCAGTCAGCACCATGGAAAGAGGCAGAGACGACTGCTGTTCTCTCTACAGTACAAAACAATTATCACTGTTTACACTCTTTATTTTTCTCATATGGTTCCATTTTTTCAGTGTTACTTCAAATTGATGAAATCACAGTTCCACTATCATCTCTCTATCATCTCTTATTTTCATCCTACACTTTTTTTTTTTTTTTTTTTTTCAGAGATCCCAAGTCCAGTTTGTCCCAAGTCTGGACATAAAAGCAGTTCAAACACAGTCATGCAGAATGTAGATCATTTTCTCAAACAGCTGCACTGAGTTAGTCACAATTATTTCTATAGACACTGTTACAGTTAAAGATAAAGCCCATAGTAGGGCTGGCTCATGCAACTGAACCATCCCTTAGTTATGCTGCTATAGGCCTAGGCTGCTGGGGGACTTCCCATGATCCTCTGCACACCTCTTCTCTCTTTCTCTCCTCAGACCCACTCTCACATGTATTAGCATTTATTCCATGTCATTAACTCTGTGTCCTCTCTGTCCCGTAGTCCTGTGCTTGTTTCTCTCTGGTCTCTCTTTCTCTGTACCTTTCTGCAGCTTTTTGCTTCTGTGCTCTGTTTCCTATCATAACTGTAATCTGCTGAGCACACGGTATCCACTAACTGTTCTGTAATCTGAATGCTGGCTCTCTAACATTGTTCACTGCCAACCCTGTTTGTATCATGTTTTATATGCAGCATATCCTTCTCCTCCTCTCCTCCATTCCTAGCTGTCCTATCTTCCTCCTTTTCCTCCTTTCACCCAGCCCGGCCATCAGCAGGAGGGTCCCCCATATGAGACAGATTCTGCTCAAGGTTTCTTCCTGTTAAAAGAGTTTTTTCTTGCCATTGTTGCCTTAAGTGCTTGCTCTGGGGTCAGGCTCTGGGTCTCTGTAAAGCGCTTCGAGACAATTTTGATTATGGAAGAAAAACAAAAATATGAACAAAAAAGTACAATAAAACAGACCAGCAGGTGTTGACAGAGGGTTCCTGTGTGATGTTGTGTGTGTCTGCAGGCTGCCAGGATGTCTGATCACTGAGGAAGGCTGAGCTTCTCTGGCCTCAGCTCTGAGCTCTGAGGGCCAGCATTCAGATTACAAAACAACACCACATTCACTGAACCTCTGTATCCTGGGTTTGGTCTCTGGTGGTCTGGTTCCTCAGTGTCTCTGTGTAGAGTGTAGCAGAGAGAGTCTCCTCCTGTTAGAGAAACTCTCTCAGATAGTTCAGTCTGTACATGTCTGTCTCTTTCACTCACACACACCTTTTCAGATTCATGTATTAAAGCAGTTTATTTGTTAAACTCTCCTAAATGATTCCTTGTAAACTTCTTCCTCTTCCAGTCCTTTAAAGATGGAAGCTATAATTATTACAGGAGAAAAATGTTGCTGACTTTTACTTTTTAAGATTCTATTCATGACCTTGTCCTTTTACATTAAAAGCATCATTGTGAACATCAGTGTTTTGTCTTTCTCTGAATCTTGGGACAACTGAGCTGATTCAGTTCAGACTAAAATCCTGCCACGGTTTATCTGAAAGATCTGAGAAAAAACAAAGAAACTTTTTAGCTTCGTGTGTCATTTTTACAGTGTATACCTGGTGTTCACCCTGTTTTTCATGTTTTACAGTGAATCCTCTGGCTGCTGATAATACTTGTGTACTTTTACTGCTGATGTTGTCATTGGTCATTTTCACACTGCATCACATATTTCTGACAGTCCTTTCCCTTGTGATGTTTTCCACGTTGTCACCCTGGTTGTTGCAGTGCAGTCTAACTTCCACTTTACATCTGCTGCTTTTTATTTTTTACAAGTTCATTACACTGTTGTAATATTTTACAATGCATCCCCTGGTTGTAAGTTCATCCAGAGCTCATCTATGACCATCATTTTTATTTGATATATCCTGTGTCTCCTTTGTTGCCATTTTACACAGTGCACAGCCTCCATTAAATTCTTTTACAGTGTATTTCCTATAATAATCAAAGTTTAGCCAAGCCATATAAATAATAAACACTTCATATAATGTATGTTTTGCACATTGGTAATTAATTTTACACAGTATTTAACGACGTTATTTTAGTAATAAATTAATTTAAGCAACAAATAAATCTGGTGAGTCACTTGGGAGCCGAAAGAGCTGCTCTTCTTAGTGAGCCGAGCCATAATTACCGGCTCTCTCAAAAGAGTCGGAATTCCATCACTGTACTCCACGGTAGCTGAAAGTTTACTTTCACTTTGACCGAAGTTTGTGGCGTGGATGATTTTCTCTGTCTGAAGGTAAATGTCAGCACTTTTAATGTTTTACTCGTCAACACTTCCTGTAGTTACCTGAATTATCTGATGTTCGAGTTTTTGGATGTTGTTGTGTTTTTGTATTTTTTTTTTTTTAACTGCGTTGAGGTGTTTAGTTGTGTAGACTCTGAGTTGTCGCTGTAAAGTGGCAGGAAGAGGACCGTTATTTCACATGGCGGCGCGAAGAGACGCAGCGGTTTGTGTTTCTTCTTTCATCATCCGCCATGTTGTGTGGATATCTGCAGTAGAAGCGGTGGAGTCAGAGTAGAAGCAGAGTGAGCTTATGGTCAGTAGCTGAACACGGAGCCTTTGTTAGTCTGTGGCTCCACTTACTGCTGACTGAAGGCAGCTTTTCCTGCCTGAATCAGCCTGTGGAGGAGGCGGACCTGAGCCGCTGCTCTCCCGCAGTCTGAGCCGCTAAATGCGGTCTGAGCTCGGCCGGACAGCGGCTGGAGAACAGCTCTGACTTCCTCTGTCATTAGATGAACTCTACAGGACTGAGCTCAGAGGGACTGACAGGGTTTTTCAGGCTCTATGTGATTTTCAGAGAGACAGTTAACACTCCATCCACAGAGTCAGAGACCTCCTGGTCCTATCAGGACAAACTCTACCTGATGAATTAGATGATAAAGACCCAAATCCATAAATACTCTCACAATAAAGCATCTCAGTGGCTCTGATAGGTGATTATATCTCTGTGGCTGGTCACAGTACAAACAGAAAAACTGTCTGTCAGGACATATTTACTGTTTTTATTGATGTCTATCTGTGTCTCCGCTGTTTGGTTTGGTTTTTGTTTGTTGTTGCTGCTTCATATAGTTCAGACTTTACTATTAGAAAAGGCAGGATAGTGCCAGGGACCCCAACTAAAAGGGCCCTGGAATAATATTGAGGAGAAATGAACTGAGTCTCAGTTGTTTTGTGTGGAATAATCACCTGCAGCTTGTTTCATCAAGTCATTTTCTACAGAAACACTGCAGACAAACAGATTGTCAGATAAAATCAGTGGATCTCAGTCCATCTGTGTGTCAGTGAATGGAAATGGTCGTCTCTGGATCGTGTGTGAAAGATATGAAAGGATTTTAACCATGTGACTCTGAATAAGACACTTCAAAACTTTTGTCAGTATGTCTCCTGTTTAACCAGGCAGGAAAAGACACTGGACCTGTGCTATGGGTTGATACAGGGGGCCTATAAATCTCTTCCTCTCCCTCCTTTGAGCTCCTCTGATCATAACTGTGTGCATTTGCTGCCCACATATAAAACAGGAGGGGAGACATAACATGCTCATACATGGTCTTTTGCAGGGACATGATCATTTCCTGTAGGCGCGTGTTCAAATATTTCCCAACAACAAACCATGATTTATCAAATCAGTTAAAGGAGGATTACAAATCAGAACTGGAAAACAAGATGGCAGCAAACAAACTTGGTTCAGCCTGGGCAAGCATGAAAACTACTGCAGGCCTTCAGAGCACAGAGCTCAGTACTCGTGTCTTTTAGATGGTTGGAACTCGGACACAGAGCTGGATAATGTTCTGAATTGTTTTTACTGTCGTTTTGATTCCTTTGATTTTAGCACAGAAACTCAGCAACTGAAACATAAACTTAAAGACACTATGCACTTTAACATTGAGCTGTGTGATTCTGTGCAGTAAAAGTGAACAAAGGTCACGGCTCCGATAATATATGTGGGCATTTAGTGAAGTCCTGTGCACATGAACTGAGTCCTTTGTTTCAATATATTTTTAATAAGTCCTTACAGACACAACATGTCCCTAAGCTCTGGAAGGACACTGTGGTTGCTGTCCCAAAACACTGAATGATGTTAGACCAGTCGCCCTGACTTAAAATTAAATGAAAACCTTAGAGAAACTGGTCAGATCTGAGGTCCTGAAGCAAACTGAACATGCACTGGATCCTCTGCAGTTTGCATACAGGCCTCACAGTGGAGTGGAGGATGCTACAGTGACTCTGCTCAACATGCTTTTTAAACATCTGGATTTTAATGGGACACACACCAGGCTTTTATTTGTGGACTTGTCTTCTGTTTTTAATACAATCCAACCTCACATTTGAATTGAAAGGCTCCTACAACAGTTTGATTTAAATAATAATCTGGTGGGTTGGATTCTGAATGTTTTAACCAACAGGACACAGAGAGTGAGGGTCAACAGTACATTGTCTGACCAAAGGTGTTCTTCCACTGATGACTCCACCCTTTGCACTGCCACTTTCAGCTTCTTCTCCGGGCGGAGGTTTATCGTCCCAAGATGTAAAACCCAGTGATATAAAAACAGCTTTGTTCCTGCTGCTGTCACAGAGCTGAACAAGCTGCAATATGTTGCACATACTTACTTCTTTATGGATTTATTTCTTATTTATTTATTATGTGGATTTTAATTTTACTTTTATTGGGTTTTTAACTTCTTTCTCTTTTTAAACTTCTTTTAACTTTGGTTTTAGTCCAGAGGTTTTTATTATTTTACCTTTTACTAGAGTTATTCTTTATTGACCCTCTCTCTCTTTGACCCTGATTGGTGGAGCCTTGAGCACTTTTAGCACTTTTACTTTTATCATCATGTTTATAGTCAGCTGTGTTGGTTTTGTGTTACATTTCTTTGTGTTCTGTGTATATGTGTCAAAAGGACGTCATCATCTGATCATCTGACTGCAAAACAAATCCACCTACAGGTACAAATAAAGAAACCTGAACCTGAACCTGAGAATGATTTCAGTTGATGTGCAGATGAATGATTTGTGTTTTCTCTCCAGATGAAGGTAGAAAGTGTGTGTGAGCTGATGTGGATGTGAATTCAGCATCATGAATCAGTGTGAGGACAGAGAGGAGGGAGCCCTCCCCTAAAAAGCAGTCTGTGTGGGGACCATGAGATCCAGACCAGAGCTCAGAGGTGAGATGAGGATCTCTAACTGTCCATGACTCTTCTCCATGTCAGAGCTCAGCACTCACATCACTGCACCATCATTATTCACACTCAAAGCTCTGTGTGTGTTGTGTTGAAGGCCAGAGCAGCAGCACACACCAGACTCTGCTGGACCTGGACCTGAACATGGACCTGAGCCCAGCTGTGTGTCCATGAAGAGTGACATGTCAAAGGGTGGCCTCATTAATTTCAAAGGACAGCCTCCCTCTGCTGCAAAGAAGTGAGCTGCAACTGAAAACATGTTTTCTTCTTTACTATGAGAACATTGTATGAATAATAGATATGTCGTCCCTGTCCCTATGTCCCTTATGGTCTTAATCTTTGTGTCCACCAGGATCCATCAGAGGCCAGACTTCCCTGTACCTGAGCCCAGCTGTGTGTCCATGAAGAGTGACAGGTCAAAGGGTGGCCTCATTACTTTCAAAGGACAGCCTCCCTCTGCTGCAAAGAAGTGAGCTGCAGCTGAGTTTAAAATGTATCAGACAGCTGTCCTGTATAACTGGTCTTCTATGAAAGATGAAGCGATTGTGTTTTGTCTCCAGGCTTCATGAATGACACAGTATATGAACATGATCAGGCTGAAATACAGGCTTTAGTGGCAAAGTTGATGTTTCTCTTTTCAAGAAAAGCACTTCTTATGTTCTTATATGTGTCATTCAGATCAGAACTAAAACTCCCTGTAACTCAGCACCTATCCAGTTCCAGTGTTTGTGTTAGTGTCCTGTAGCAGAGGTGAAACTTCTGTCAAACCCAGTGCGAGAGAATGTCACAGCACAGTAGTGTTTGCTTTAATCAGGACAGTCACCACAGAACATAAAAGCAGCTGTTGTTTGTGTACAAAGCATAAAACACTCACAGATGCTGCAAACATAATGTGAGCTAATTCTTCATGATTCCTCCACAGAGTGGACCAGGAGAGCTCAGAGGTTCCCAGTGCTCAGTCTGCCCAGCAGCATCAAACACACCTGGACTCCATATTTATGGTCTGTACATGGACAACAACTACTTTGACATCTGTTTTGTTGACAATAATATCCATGCTGCACTTTTTAGAGCAGTGGATTGTCAGTGTGTCCAACATGGATCTGATGTTTGGCTCCATGGTTTTACTTTGATTGTGTCATTCATATAGTTTTCTGTTCCAGCTGCTGGAGGAGAACATTGTCACTTTTGTGAAGAAGGAGCTGAAGAAGATCCAGAAGATTGTGAGTCCAGATTACCCAGAATCCTCAGAGAGTCAGAGGGAGGATGAGGAGGTGTTGGATGGTGAGGATGAAGAGCAGAGGAGGAGCAGCAGAGAGGTTTTTGTGAAGATCACAGTGAACTTCCTGAGGAGAATGAAGCAGCAGGAGCTGGCTGACCGTCTGCACAGCAGTAAGAGGATTTCTCTAGAGATTCAACATGATGGACAAATGGGACATTTACTAATGTCTCAAGACGTGGAGGGAAATATGTTGTTCTTTAGGGGGATGAACATGTCATGTTTTCTTTATGAATCAGTCATTGATGTTGTTTCTTGTTTGTTCATTCAGGACATGATGCTGCAGTTTGTCAACGTAAACTTAAATCTGCTCTGAAGAAGAAGTTCCAGTGTGTGTTTGAGGGGATCTCTAAAGCAGGAAACCCAACCCTTCTGAATCAGATCTACACAGAGCTCTACATCACAGAGGGAGGGACTGAGAGGTCAATGATGAACATGAGGTCAGACAGATTGAAACTGCATCCAGGAAACCAGCCAGACCAGAAACAAGCATCAGACAAGAAGACATCTTTAAAGCCTCACCTGGAAGAGATGGACCAATCAGAACAGTGATGACAAAGGGAGTGGCTGGCATTGGGAAAACAGTCTTAACACAGAAGTTGACTCTGGACTGGGCTGAAGACAAAGCCAACCAGGACATACACTTCACATTTCCATTCACGTTCAGAGAGCTGAATGTGCTGAAAGAGAAAAAGTTCAGCTTGGTGGAACTTGTTCATCACTTCTTTACTGAAACCAAAGAAGCAGGACTCTGCAGGTTTGAAGAGGTCCAGGTTCTGTTCATCTTTGACGGTCTGGATGAGTGTCGACTTCCTCTGGACTTCCACAACACTGAGATCCTGACTGATGTTACAGAGTCCACCTCAGTGGATGTGCTGCTGACAAACCTCATCAGGGGGAAACTGCTTCCCTCTGCTCGCCTCTGGATAACCACACGACCTGCAGCAGCCAATCAGATCCCTCCTGAGTGTGTTGACATGGTGACAGAGGTCAGAGGGTTCACTGACCCACAGAAGGAGGAGTACTTCAGGAAGAGGTTCAGAGAGGAGGAGCAGGCCAGAAGGATCATCTCCCACATCAAGACTTCACGAAGCCTCCACATCATGTGCCACATCCCGGTCTTCTGCTGGATCACTGCTACAGTTCTGGAGGATGTGTTGGAAACCAGAGAGGGAGGAGGGCTGCCCAAGACCCTGACTGAGATGTACATCCACTTACTGGTGGTTCAGTCCAAACTGAAGAATGTTAAGTATGATGGAGGAGCTGAGACAGATCCACACTGGAGTCCAGAGACCAGGGAGATGATTGAGTCTCTGGGAAAACTGGCTTTTGAGCAGCTGCAGAAAGGAAACCTGATCTTCTATGAATCAGACCTGACAGAGTGTGGCATCCATATCAGAGCAGCCTCAGTGTACTCAGGAGTGTTCACACAGGTCTTTAAAGAGGAGAGAGGACTGTACCAGGACAAGGTGTTCTGCTTCGTCCATCTGAGTCTTCAGGAGTTTCTGGCTGCTCTTCATGTCCATCTGACCTTCATCAAGTCTGGAGTCAATCTGCTGTCAGAAGAACAATCAACCTCCCTGTGGTCTAAACTGTTCAGAGACAAACCTGATCCAACACAGCTCTACCAGATGGCTTTGGACAAGGCCTTACAGGGTCCAAATGGACATCTGGACTTGTTCCTCCGCTTCCTCCTGGGTCTTTCACTGCAGACCAATCAGACTCTCCTACGAGATCTGCTGACACAAACAGGAAGTGGCTCACAGACCAATCAGCAAACAGTCCAGTACATCAAGAAGAAGATTGAAGAGACTCCCTCTGCAGAGCAAAGCATCAACCTGTTCCACTGTCTGAATGAACTGAATGATCGTTCTCTAGTGGAGCAGATCCAACAGTCCCTGAGTTCAGGACGTCTCTCCACAGGTGAACTATCTCCTGCTCAATGGTCAGCTCTGGTCTTCATCTTACTGTCGTCAGAAAAGATCTGGACATGTTTGACCTGAAGAAATACTCTGCTTCAGAGGAGGCTCTTCTGAAGCTGCTGCCAGTTGTCAAAGCCTCTAACAATGCTCTGTAAGTGTATAGATAGTTGGATTTATTCATCATTATATAAAGACTCTGCTATTTTATTCAGCAGGAGGGAAAATAAATTCCTCTCTTCTTTAATTCCTTATCATCATCTCTGAGCTCTGAGCTTCATCACATTGAATCTGAATTAAAATAATGGATCCTACATGAAAGAGCCAAGTCTCAGCTTTAATTTGAGCAGGTTGACATCAGTATAGAAAGAACTGTGTGGGAGATTCAGCCCTTTTAGTGGTTCAAAAGTAACTGGACAAATACACATGAAACAAACTCATCAGATTTAATATTTAGTGTAAAATCCTCTGCAGTCATTGACTGTAGTATCCATTATTATATTTTAAAGTGAATGTGCTGAGATCCCAAATAACATATCATGTCTAACTGTCCAAATACTTACGGCATTGACTGTACATGTCTGTTTATTACTGATTGTGTCATATTTAACTGTCATGTCTCCAACTTGTTGAGAATAAAACAGAAAGGATTTGAATCAGAGCCAATGAAAGATGATCATCAATGTAGAAACTCCTCATTGGTTAGCAGGTGGATAAAGAGCTGATATTTCTGCTTCACTCAACAAATCTGTGTTTGGCCCAGTTTTCAAATGCAGGTCTGTTAGTTTGCTGTGAGCTGCAGAGCAAACTGAGAGTTTTGTTCCTTTGATTGTCCTTTCAACACAAATGTTATTTGACTTTTTCTTCATTGTTTCCTCTTCAGACTGAGCAGCTGTAACCTCTCAGAGAGAAGCTGTGAAGCTCTGTCCTCAGTTCTCAGCTCCCAGTCCTCTAGTCTGAGACACCTGGACCTGAGCTACAACGAGCTGCAGGATTCAGGAGTAAAGCTTCTGTCTGCTGGATTGAAGAGTCCACACTGTAGACTGGAGACTCTGAGGTCAGTTCACTGTCTGTTACTGTTGTAGATCTTATATCTTTAATCCACAACTGAACCTGGTTTATCTTCATCCAGAACTTGAATCCATTCATCTTGAATGAATGAGATTTGAAATAGTTGTTGTTCCATATTGTGACTTTTTCTTCTCTCAGACTAAGAATTATTCCTTCAGTTTCACTTCATTTCAGTCAGTTGTCATGAATAATGTCTGTTGACTTCAATGAAACCTTCAGAACTCACACACTCGTATTTGTCACAGTCAGCAGACTAATGTTTTCTAAATGAAATGTAGAAAATGTCCAGTGTGAGTTGTTCAAAGTCCATTTTTATCACAACAACATACAGAAGATCCTCAGAACTGATATTTGTGCCAATCAATTGAAAAACACTTGAAGTTCATTTCAATGAAGTGTCAGGACTAATGTCAGTTTTGTGTGTGTGTGTGTGTGTGTGTGTGTGTGTTTTGATATTTAACACAAGTGTGGTAAATTGTGGTCTTTTCTCATTGAGTTGAATTGACTTGTTAAATGTGTTAAGGAGCAAAGACTTAAAGGACCACACTGTTGGTTTATAGATAGATAGATAGACTTTATTCATCCCTCAGGGGGATATTGTTATGTTACAGCAGCAAGTAAAACAGTCACAAAAAGAAAGGAAAGGACAAGTTGACAGCTAACTGGCAGCACTTAGCAACTCTACAAAATACAGTGTAACAAAGTATAAAGACATAAAGAGTGAATGTATATATATATATGACAAGAAAAATAACAATAATATCAATAATAAGATAAAAAATAAAAAAAGGTAGGAGAATAATATGTACAATAATATATACAATGTTGTAAAAAATATAACCTGTCAGGTGTGCAGTGTGTACATTTATAATAGAAAAATAGTTAGAACAGTTGTTCTCTAATGGTGGTATGTACAGTTGTGCAGCAGTGTATAGTTATGTACACATAATATACATATACTAGGGGTGTGCGATATGACGATATTAGATCGTGAAGGATTAGAAAGTGTTGACGATCTGCCAGAGGAGAGAGATCGTATTATCGTCTATAGGACACATTCTATTAATTGCAGCTCTATGCTTGCGCACAGACGCACGAGAAGGTTTTTTTTCCTTGGGCAACTAACAGCCCGCTTCACGTGAACATGACCAACCAATCATGGTGAAGTATGAGCAGTGCTGATTTTTTTTTTTTTACTAGCCTCGCTATTTCAGTCAAGGTGTAGCGGGTAGCCTTGGCCGACAACAACAGTGAAAGCTTGGAGTTGGTCCCCAAAAAGAAGTCCACTTCAGTCCTATGGACAGTGTTGGGGAGTAACGGAGTTCATGTAACGCCGTTTCTGTCTTGGCCAACGCATTCCTGTCCCCGCTCTGTTTTACCGGCTGCGGCTCAAGCTCTCACTCCTGCTGCTCCTCGTCCGACTCCATTCTGACCGACTGATCAGGCGAATAGCTCTTTTATTTCCGTTTGTTTTCGTGGAGCTGGGGCTTCTGGGAAACGCATCGGGTTGCCTTCCTTCATTTAGAGAATAAATATAAACTCGTGAAACAGAGAAGTATCGTCACATAATCCATTGATTTCAACAATGTAACTGTATTCTGAATACTATCTATTTAAACTGTAACTGTAATGGAATACAGTTACTCAGAATGTGTATTCTGAATACGTAACGCCGTTACATGTATTCCGTTACTCCCCAACACTGCGTATGGAACTGGTTTGGGTTTTCTCCAAACGACAAAGCGCAAACAACTGTCATTTGTAAAGTTTGCACAGAGAAGGTTCGAGCTTCGGATGGAAACACAACGAACCTCTTTAACCACCTGAAGAGGCAGCATCCGAAACAATTAGCTGAGAGCCAAGCAGCGAGGCCAACCACACATCAGCCAGTGGTAACGGCTAAAGACATTATACAGAAACAACCAACTATAACACAAGCCTTTGATAAAAGCACGCTGTGTGAGAGAAGTAGCAAACGGTGGAAAGAGGAGACTCTTTTATCTTTAGGGCTAAGTTTTTACATAGAGAATAGTTTGGTTCTAAATTAACTTCACTGTAAAAATGAACTGATAAAATCGTAATCGTGATTTTACCATTAAAAACCGTGATGTGATATTTTGCCATATCACCCACCCCTAATTTCTCCTAAAGACAGATCACATCTCTCTGATCACATCATGTTGAAAAGAATTCAACCTTATTGGTTTGTTAATTGTGTTTGTGCTCGATCAGTTTTGTGTTGACGACAAATCATTATTCAGTCGTCTGCCACACTCGTCTAAATATTTCATCCTTTCATATTTAAATATGTGCAGCTCTGATATTGTCAGTCCATTAGTTTCATTTGTACCTTTTGGTAAAAGTCAGCCCATGTTGCAGCTAATGGACGTGAAGCTAACAGCAGCAGGTAGCTCACAGAGAGAGATCATCTTTAGCAGCTGTCACTGTTCACTGAGCTCAACTGGAGAAAAATATCCTGGAGTCAGAGAAAATCCTGGACAGTAAAAATGTTTTTCTAATGGAGACGGCCTCATGATAACTTAGTGGAGTCAGATCAGAGTTCTCACTTATTCCAAATGGTTTTCCTTATGGCTCCAAATAAAAGTCAAAGACTTGAGCAGGGTTTATTTAAAGGGCGACAGGAGCAGAGTCATGATGGGGACATGTTGGACAGGACAGTTTTTCAGCTTCCAGAGGTTGATGTTGTGGTCCATCAGTCAGTGAAGGTGAGGCTGTAGAGTGTGTGAGGGACATGAATTCTTCTGGAGCTTCTGGAGAGGAGAAAGGACTCTCTGTTGTAATGACTACAAAAAGAAGGCAGCTGAGACCAGTCACAGTGTTTGGGATTTAGAGCAGGTACACACTGGATATAGATGTGAAAAAGCTGCTGTTCCCTAACAAATCCCACTTTATTTAACAATCATCTGACTGTTGAATCTCTGAGAAATGAAACATGGAGTGAATGAAGAGATCTTTGGATGACAGAGTTTAGGAAAGTTTTCAAAGCTCTGTTATGAATGAAAACCACTTTGTGCTCAGTCTCTGTTGAGTTGAATGAATGTTTTCGTTGTGGATCCAGGAAATAGACTCTACACATGAGAGACATGATAGAATGTGTTGAACTGCTCCTTCCTCCACCAGCCTATGATACCAAACTGCAGTGAGGACAAGCTCAGCGGGAGTCTGTTCTCTGAGCAACTAATTCCAGTAAGAGCAGTTTCCAATGAGCAGATCTCACACACTGACAAACTACAGTCTCCATGACTCTTCAACAAACAGGTTTTACACCTGGTTAAAGTCATAGAGGTGATGATGATGAATGACACCATCAAATCTGATGTTTGTAAAAAGGCTGGAAGCTGTTTCCAAACAGAGCTGTGAAGCTGAGAGTTGAAGGACGACACCAACAACTCCTTTAATCTGCATCTGACATCTGACTGTTGTTTTCAGATCCAGCTGTGAACATGTGGACTTCTCATTTTAACTGCACAAACCTACTGAGCTACTAAATATATTGATCCTCTAATGACAGACCTGACTCATATGAATGTGTTGACATGAACAGGTGTGTGAATGTTGTGGTGACATGTGGATGATGTGTGTAGAAGGCTGACATGATGATGATCCACAGCAACAGAAGGACACAGTCACTCTGCTCATGTTAGAGAGAAGCTCATTGATTAGGACATATCTGATTGGATTATCAATGATTTTCATCTTCATCTGTTATCCTTTATTCAGGTTGAGTTACTGCAGTTTGTCAGAGATCAGCTGTGCTTCTCTGGCCTCAGCTCTGAAGTCCAACCCCTCCCATCTGAGACACCTGGACTTGGGTGAAAACAACCTGCAGGATTCAGACCTGAAGGATCTGTGTGGTTTTCTGCAGAGTCCAGACTGTGGACTGGAGACTCTGAGGTCAGACTCCATTGTTTACTTGTGTGCTGAGATGAATATGATGTGAAAGTTGTGCTTTATTCAGTATTTATTAGGTCAAATCTCCTTCAGAATTTCTAACATTCAAAGTGTGAAATGGTTGAAAGGAAGTTGTGAAAGTGCTGACTCTGATTTTCAAAGTGATTTTTAAAGCTTTGAAAATGATTTGGATTCTGACTCTTACAGTCCACATTGACAGTGTCAGCAGTTTGACTGAGTTGAGCTTGTGTTATTCACAAAGTCTCATTGAGATCAGGATGTTTGACAAGAACTGATCTGTACAACACGTGTGAGCAGGTCTGAAGGCACAAGTGTTCATAGCTGCTCCCAATGGCCTCACTCACAGGCACAGTGAAAAGCCTGCTGTCACAGAGAGGACACGTCACCATGGTTTAAATACGGAGAGGACATTTTCACACAGTGTCTCCTGAAGACATTCATAGAGCTACACTCAGCTGCTGAGCTGAACAGGGACACAAATATTTGTGGAACCAATGAAAACAGAGCAGAGAGAGAAGTTCAAACCCTGGCTCCTTTCTCAGCTCCACACAGCCGACCAATCACTGAGCCCACTGGGTGTCAACGTCCCACTGTGTCTTTGTCACAGGGACACAAACTGTGGGACACAGACCCCCCCACCCCCGAAGCTGACAGCCACCAGGAAGGTGGGGCCAGGAATCCCAGAATGCAATGCTGGAACAGCGATTCAAATGTGTGAGCAGAGAGTGTTGGATGAAGCTGAACTTGCTTTGGACCAAAGACACATGACTGGAATGTGATGAAATGTCTCATTCAACACACTGCACATGTGCTGAATGTCTGCAGCTTCTCAAACTCTCAACACAAACTTCAGTCACACTCAAAACATCAAAGGCTCAAACTATTATTTCACACAATATGAAAGATTTCATTTGAAACCTTAGTGAACACTTTGAAAACTTTCTTCCAAACTGTTAAACCTGAGTGTGAATGTGGGACTTTTTGAAGGAGATTTGAGCTCAGAGATTTGATGCTGATCCACACTGAGCATCTTGTTCAGCTTCATATTTCAAACTCATTGAATGAAGATTCAAAATCCAACACTTGCTAATTTACTCTTTACTTTGGAACAATTTCATCTTCACCTTCAGTTGACTTTTATATTTCTTCACATACAAAGCAAATATTCCACATTAAGACAGAAAGAAATGTTTCTTCACTCTTTGCTTTATGATCGGTGATGTTTATAGTGACTGAAGTTAATGAGAGCTGTGTTTGACTTTTAGTATCTGACTGTTTTTAAGCTGCATCCTGTTGGTTCAGGTGTTTGGAGTTTCCATTTTCCAAACTTGTACATTCTCAACCTTCTTCAGCTCTGAACAGATGATGAAACACTCAACGCTTTCAAGCAGGAACTTTGTCTCCTAAACTCACATCTTTTATTCTTTATTCAGATTGAGTTCCTGCAGGTTGTCAGAGATCAGCTGTGCTTCTCTGGCCTCAGCTCTGAAGTCCAACCCCTCCCATCTGAGACACCTGGACCTGAGATACAACAAGCTGCAGGATTCAGGAGTGAAGGATCTGTCTGATCTTGTGCAGAGTCCAGACTGTGGACTGGAGACTCTGAGGTCAGTAGAGGGTTGGAGTCAGTCCATGCTGCTTTCAGCTGTATTGTCCTAAACACAGTTCGTATCAAAGCAAAGACCCAATGTCTCCTGTAAACCTCCAACCTTCTCAGTGGCTGCTTTCCTCATTGAAGCTGTGAGAGGAGAGGAGAACGGGACAGGCCTCAGGATGGGACAGAAAGACAGAGACGCAGAGGACAGTCAGCCAATCACAGCAGCCACAAGCTCATTGTGATCTGTTGTTGTTGTTGTTGTCTTGTTCATGTCAACAGGAAATAAAGCTGGATCACAGCTGACAGCCTCACAGAATGTGTAGAGACAGTTGTCCTCATTGGTCCAACTGTCCTACCATCACATCTAATCTGAGACGGTTTGTTCTCTCATTTCAACAGTAAAGAATTGATGAGTTTGATCTTTGTCACAGCTCTGAGATCAGTCTGACTGCAGCCTGCAAATCACTGGCTCTGATTTCAGAGAAGCATCATGACATTTTGTCAGCATGTGGTCTGATACAGAGCAGAACCTCTGCTGAAGTCCAGTGATCACATCTGTATATCTGTCCATCTGTCAGATACTTTCAGTGACAGCCTCCATGTTTATTTGTCAGCTGATATTTCAGAAGCAGATCAGATGTTCATCAACACACAGAGACTCTTTCTTTAAATGGAACATGAGTTGACATGTAACAGCAGTGAATCCATCACTAAACTGTTTGTGCAGTAATGAAGCTTCATGACTCAGCAGTTTATTTCCACTGTGGACTTGAGTGAAATGTTCAGAGTAAACAGACTTGATGCTAAAAGTCTCTGCAGGTGTGTGAGCTTCCAGCTCAGTGTCTTCACTCCAATACGTTAACATGAGAGCTGAGAGGAAGCTGCTACACTACACAGCTGCTCCACTTCTGCTCTGAACAGGACTGAAGTCCCTGCTGCTCTTTATACTGGATGTGCTGCATCAGTGACTGACAGCTGATGAAGTGAGTCTCTGTAAACACTGATTTATCACCTCTGTTGTCTGTCTTCTTCTCTCAACAGCTGGAGGTAGTGATCTTTCTAAAGGAGAGAGTGAAGAGGACGGTGTGTGTGTTGAGAGAGGACGAGCTGTGTCCTGATGATCCAGAGAGGTTGAAGCAGCAGCAGCTTGTGTGTAGAGAGGCTCTGATTGGTCCATGTTACTGGGAGGTAGAGTGGAGAGGAGAGCTTCATCCAGCAGTGACTGACAGAGGAACCAGAAGAAGTGGAGAAGACTCTCAGTGCTGCAGTCTGAACTGCTCTGAGAACAGCTCCACTGTCAAGTCCACCATCATCCCTGTGTGTTCCTCTGGATCTGAAAGAGAATCATCAGTGTATCAGCTCCATCATGTGGTGTAATGGAGCAGATCTTGCAGGTTCAGAGTTATGTAGTAAGTTGAGGCATCATTATGTGTCTGCTGTACAAAGTACACAAGACACATATTAATATTCACCATATGTCTTCTTCTTCTTTAGTCCCAATGAACGATTTGTATATGTTTCAGAAGATGTCCACATTAGTAAACACAGAGCTGTGTGTGTTCCCCCTATTGAACACACTCTGGTACTGCAGATAACATTTAATCCAAATTTCTGATTGGCTGAGGCTGGTGAATTTTGTGATTTGCCATTTCATTCATGTGAGAACATGGCTGGAACTTGTACAGGATCAAATTCACAACCTGAAGCAGGCAGAACATTTAAACTGGGAAAAACAATGGAGCCTTTCTTCAGATATAATAATTCAATTATACTACAAACTGCATTATAGTATAACATGTTATTAGAATGACATAAACAGTAATAGAGACGAAGAGAGACCAAAAACAAAAAATGTACCAGGCTGTAAATATGTTTTTTTAGGCTGTAAAGTTGGTTATTTTAACATGGGGGTCAATAGAGAACTGCTCACTTCTGGAACCAGCCCCCAGCGGCAGCCGAGGAACTGCAGCTTTTTGAACGAGGAAGTGATCCTCACTGCTGAAACCTACAACTCCCCCCTTGGTAAAATGCAGAGAGTAATTTCCCCAGGAGGGATCAATAAAGTAATTAAAAAATATATATATATGGCACAGCCCCAACACTGAGACAACCCATTGCGTGAGTCCTTTTACTTTAAAAAATACTTTTATATTTGTGCTTTTACTTTATTACTAAGCTTCAGTACTTCCTCCACCACTGCTCTCTATGATATCACACTTTCTGAATTAGTTCCTCTTCTGCTCTCAGCTTTCTTACCCTGGACTTCATCTGTCAGCCAGTGATGATGTTTAACCCAGCACGTGCTTCATGGTTCACTTCTGTTTATCTGAACATCTCAGCTGCCATCCCTGGTGGGGTGAGTGCAAAGAGGTTTGGAAACAATATAGAGATGACATTTCTGGAAATCAGATTCAAAATGATCAACTTTACTCAGTACCCTAAAACAGCTCCTATTGGCCCACATTTTCTCTGCTCCTCCTCTGTTTAGGGGCCAGGAACCATGGTCAAGCCCTAAATGTTACATGGACACTTTTCTTCATCACTACAGAAGTGTTTATTTTTGTACAAGTTCATGTGTAAAGCTGGAAATACTGCACACACAGCAAATTTTAGCCTCTGGAATAAACTCTGTGAGTTAAAATCAACTCAGTCTGAGTGAATGTGTGTGACCATCGAATAGACTCTGTGGCAGAGTTAAAATAACTCTGTTCCTGGAGTTGAATTTTAACTCTGAAACAGAGCTAACTTGAACTCCTCCTGGTGTTAAAATACTCATCCCTCACTGAGTGTGACTCTAAAATTTAGTTAATTTCGATATAAACTCTTCTCCAGTGCTGACACCTCACACTCAAAATGTGTTTCATTTACAGTTTTTAGAATTAAAATTTATTATTATATTTAGTTTTATGGGAAAATGACCACCAAACACCATCCTGATGATTTTTTTTTTTTTTGGCTTTTATTTGTGAAAATACATTGAAAAATTCAATACATGACGCTTTGAATTAACTGCTGTCTTAAAACTGTAAAATTTAACAGCAAACAGGCAGAAAATAATGTCAATGAAAAACATTTGTGAAGTTGCACAAAACACTGTAAACAGCACATTACTGCATAATAAAATGTCTGTACCCACGGATTACAACGAGCTCTGAGCAAACCAAGGATCGCAACATGGCCAACTGTGGATTATTATGGACTCTGCTTTTGTATTTTTGTGGTTATCAGCGGACACGATAATGGTAAACCACAACCATCACAATCTCCCAGCCGGACAACGAGTCACTACTCCAGAGACTTTCTGCTGCGGCTCGCACTTCCTCCATCGAGCCCACTGACAAAGACACATTCCCTGAGGAAATCCGACGGGACTTTGACTCCACAAACAACACAAAAAAAAGAAGGTAACCAGGAGGGGAAGAAAAAGGGCGGAGTTAGAGCTAGACTGAAGAGGGACAAATGCAGATATCGTGCGCACACATCTGTCATCCTGGTGAATGTGCGCTCTTTGAGCAACAAGGTGGACGAGCTGCAGGCCAATGTTAACTACATGCACGGATATAGAACTGCATCAGTGCTCGCTTTCACAGAAACTTGGCTTGGCAATAATGACAGTGATGACACGCTGCACATCGACGGCTTTGCCCCGGATCCGACTCGACCGGGACACAGAACGCACTGGGAAGCTACATGGCGGAGGTGTGTGTTTCTACGTAAACACATGCTGGTGCTCCACGGTCGTCGTCAGAGAGAAGCTGTGCAATGCAGACATTGAGCTTCTGGGCGTCTCTCTTCGCCCCTTCTATCTTCCAAGGAATTCCCTCAGCTCTTCTTCATCCTGGTTTACATTCATCCCAGAGCAAATGCAACTGCAGCTGCTGAACACATAAAGGACACTGTAAACAGACTAGAACTCACGTCACCAGACTCTCCTAAATTCATACTGGGTGACTTCAATCACTGCACAGTTGACAAATCACTGAAAGGATTTCAGCAGTACATCACCTGCACGATCCAACTAAAGAAAACACTGGATAAATGTTATGGATCTATCCCCAATGCCTATAAGTCTATTGCTCTTCCTCCTCTGGGCTCCGCAGACCACCACACCATCCTGTTGGCACCAGCCTACATCCTGGTCATAAGGAGAATAGAGAGGACAGTCAAAAACATCAAGCAATGGACTAATGACAGCATTGCCACTCTGCAGGGATGCTTTGAAACCACAGCCTGGGACAACATCCTGGCATCCACCAGTGACATCAGAGAGCAAGTAGATGCTGTGTCATCATACATTTCTTTCTGTGTGGACAACATCATTCCCTCCAAACAGGTCACCATCTTCCCCAACAACAAACCCTGGATAACCAAAGAGCTCAAGGAAATCCTCAACAAAAAGAATCTTCTTCACTGGTACTGAATCTGAAAAAAGGAGGTGAACAGAGAGGTGAAAGCTGCCATCAGAAAAGCCAAGACAGCGTATAAGACTAAGGTGGAGGAAAAATTCACTGAAGGAAATCTACGCTCAGCTTGGCAGGGGATTAAGAACATGGCTGCTGTAAATAATACAAACACCACTCACAGGAAGGCACCCCACACACACACCCCAGGTGGAAGGCAGCAGCCCAGCTTCCCTCCCCAACGACCTCAACTCCTTCTTCTCCAGATTTGAAACAGACAACACCTCCAAAACAGAAACCTTTATCTCCTCCCTCACTAATGCTGAAGTGGAATTATCCTTCAGCACAGTGGAGGTGGTAAGAGCTCTGAAGAGGACCAAAACAACCACAACACCTGGTCCTGACAATATCAGTGGACATGTCTTACGGCACTGTGCAGAGCAGCTGGGAGGTGTGCTGCAGCTGCTGTTCCAGATTTCTCCTCTGCATTCAACACCCTGCAGCCACACATCCTTGCAGAGAAACTACACCATCGTTTCCACCTGCTGGAGCAACTAATCCATTGGGTCATAAACTTCCTGACCAACAGATCACAGAGAGTGCTGGTCAATAACATCCTCTCAGACCTCATCTTCACCTCCACCAGTTCCCCTCAGGGCTGTGTCCTCTCTCCTCTGCTTTTCATTCTATACACCGATGACTGCAGGTCCACCCACCCAGAGTGTCATCTGGTTAAATACGCTGATGACACAGTTCTCCTGTCCCTGCTCTCAGGCTGCTCTCACCACCCTGGCCCAGCACTCCAGCTCGGAGCTGAACGTGGAGAAGACAAAGCAGATGGTGGTGACCTTCTCTAGAAAGCAGAGGGAGCTGGTTACAACATCTGTCAGCACAATCCACGGGAAGCCGAGGGTCAACAGCACCATTCTGAGGACATTCTGTCACTCCTTCATAGAGAGTATCATGACATTCTCTATAACCTGCTGATTGCACTCCATCTCTCTTCAGAACAGGAACCATCTGCAGAGCACAGACAAGGTCTGCTCCTAAATCATTGGTCTTCCACTTAGATCACTGAACACTGTGTGAGCAGCAGACACTGAGGACAGCACATGCAGGACTCAGAGGAGAAGAACAACCTTCATTTGCAGAGCTGTTCTGCTCCTCAACTCCCTACCACCCCCCCCATGCTATTATTGTGTGGACTGTGTAAACTGTTCATGTGCCTTGAATTGCCCCCCAGGGGACAAATAAAGTTCTTTGATTTGATTTGAGGTAGACGACTACTCACTTTACAGTTCAAGTATAAAACAGTAAGAGAACTCATTCAGATTAGAAATCAGATTATACAACTCTCTGATACAACATAACATTATGAATCACAACCATATGACATCTGAGCATCAAACCATTTGAAATATCTTAATCTCTCCCTTTCTAGAATCAGTTCACTCTGTGTAGTGTCACTCACTTGGAAAGCATGGAAGTGATCATGGAAACAAGTTTCATGCTCAAAACAAAAAACACTTTGTGCAAAATAATTGATGTTATTTTGCTGAACAATGGTTCATGTTTTCATCAGTACCAGTGCACACAAAGAGTCCAACACGATACTCAGCTCCACAGCATTTCACCCACTGTGTGACACAGACGATGGCTTCAGAATCAAGGTGAAGAGATGCTGTTATATCTCCAGAAAAATCCAGTGTTTCAACTGAACACATTTTAACTGGACCAGACTCAACTGTTTTAAGGACAGGCATTCCCAGTGATAGCTGCTTGATAACCTGCTTGACAAATTCCTCTAAATTTTCAGTTGTATAAAGAACTACAGTATTTGGTTCACCACTCCCCAAAAGCTTGGCTATAACTGAAGCACACACGTCTTTGTTGTGAGTAGAACCTGAAGGAGCTGCTTCAGTATTTTGGAAATGAGATGAAGTATTTCATCAGTTACAGACTGAGAATTGTTTACTGTCTCTGTGTCGTTGTTGAAAGGGATCTGGTTAGACACACTTGTGTTATCAATGGAGCTGTGTATCTTAATGAGATGTCTCCTGAATCCACAATAACTAGAGAGACTTTTACCTGGATACATGGCATGAATTCATTTGAGGTTCCTGAACAAAAGCAACACTGAACCAAAGGATGAATTACAGAGGAAACATCTCAACATTTTGGCTCAATAAGCTACTTATGGTTTGTTTAACAGCTTTGCTCTGAGCTCTTTTACTCTGTCTGCAAAAATGTGTACAGGCTGGAGAGAGCGTCATCATACTTCACACTGAAAACAAAATGTGACTTGAACAGCTCATCAAAAGCACCAAAGGATGTACATGACTGACATGACAGAAGATTTTTGTCCAAGACAATATAAAAGGTGAAAACCTGGGTCTTTGAAGTTCCTGTGGCAAGAAGATATGGCTGATGGGTTCCTTCAGTGGTCAGGAGATGATCCTCAAGGCTTTGGGATGACTGAAACAAGAGAAACATGTTTACAAAAATGTGTTTATAAAACTCAGCAACATCTACAGTATTTGGAAGTTTTGACAAACCTTCTGAAATTTTACCAGATGATCCGTTGTCTCTCCGACGCTGATCTTTGTGGGACGCTTTCTTCCAGCTGGTTGTGGAGTGAGAAGATGAAGCAGCAGCAGAAGAGAAGCCATGTTGCTGTCCCACTCTGGGGACAGAGTGAAAAGTACTTTTACACTCATTATATATATTAAGTAGTGTGTTTATGATATTGCTCTGTGCATTGTTCTAATGGTTTTACTATGATCTTAAACATATACACATATAACAACTATTAATGGCCCAGTCATTATAAATCTGTGCTGGAGAGCAAAGCAATGTTCAGCCCTCACACTGAATCTTAACTGCAGACTTAAGTGGCCTATTTAGACTCAGAGATGCTTTTGTAAAATAAATCAATAAAAACACAATAAACTGATGACTGTTGGACGACTCACATAACTGCATTACTATTCTGATGATAACTGTACCTGCTTCATCAGCAGTGTCAGATCCTTCATTCAGAGCAGCTTTCAGTTGTTGTTTTAAGAGAGACGTCTCTTTCAGGTTCCTGCCTCCTTGATAACTTTATATTTAAAACTGCTGTTCCATTTTTCAGGGAACCTTGAAGCAACCTCTGCTCCAAACATCAGTGAGAAGTCTGGCAAAATCTAAATAAAAAGAGAAAAACAACATTTTCAAACGTTTAAAATAAACCAATATTTTTAATACTAACCTGTCCCATGACATCCAAGAAACGTGGAAACGTGTAATACATCAGCTGACCACTGTGGGTCATGAAGAATCTGCTGACGGTAGTAGAAGGTTTCTCTCATCCTCTGGGACACTAAGTCAGGATCAGCTGTGTGGTGAAGGAGAGATATGGCTTCCATGCATTCATCTCTGATTGGCTGATCATCATATGTTCTGGATGATGTGGGACGTCCTTTTAGCTCCACTCTACTCTGGGATGAAGAGGAACAAATACTGTATGTTGCTTATATGCAAACAAGGGAGTTAAACTTACATATCATTTTTGGAGTATGAGTCTTTCAAAGATGGGGAAAGTGAAACAATCCCAAGGGCATGAAACTCTTGTTGCTTTACTAACAGCTCTCCTGCAAGCAGGAAAAAAAATCTCTTACCATTTTTGTCTGTTTTTATAAAAGGATACAGGATTAAGTTGAAGCCTCTTACCCTTCTTTTCCATGCATGTGAGCGACAATAATATTAACCAGTAACCGTGTGGTGGAATATTTCAAACTTCCAGTCTCTTCATACTCTTTAATCACAGTCATCTCTGCTGGTTTAGAAGTAAGAATTTGCTCCACATTCTAAAAAAGAAAACAAGTCATGTGCCGCTTATCTGGGTCCAGGCCCAGGTCACGGGGGCAGCCCGCCCAATTCACAATGCACCGAAGGCCTATGGCACCTCCACGGGTGGTGAGCCCATGGGAGGTGGTGCCACCCGGAGTGGGATTCAAACCCACGAGCCTGAGAGGTTGAGTCTCATGCTCTACCAACTGAGCTAACCAGGCGGCTAAAAAGAAAACATTATAAACATATTTACAGCTACACTTAGATCTATGTTGTAAGCAAATACATTCATTTAATACCTGTACATATTATTTTTTTAGGAATTATGTCTAATAAATAATGATTAAAATCTAGTTGTATACAAGTTGGAAAACAATTACATTTTTTGCAAGCACACTGTCCATCAAAGGCTGGCATCCAGAATCACTTGTGTCTCTGCTTAAAGTGCTTGAGACTGACAGTGTATCTGTCAGACTTGGAGAGGAGGAGCCTTCACACCCTTGCTGCAGGACACTTAGATCTGAAGATCACACACACACACACACACACAAGTATAAGGCAAATAAAATCTAAAGTCCAGCACATTCAAACTATATCACATACCTGGCTGGATATTACCTGTCTCAAGACAAAACATCACCATTACCTATAACTCTGCTTACCACAAGTAGTGAGGGTCACATATTCTGTCAGGTCTGAACGATCAGCCAGGTTCATAGATGCTTCAGTAGATGGGAGGTCTGAAATGCAGACAACACATACAGCTTCATATGAACTGATTAAATACTGTACTTTGGAATTCTTATCATCCACTTCTCACAATCACATATTTTTGTCTGTGTCAAGATACAAATCTCTCAAAATATAGGTGCAGGAAAATATGAATTTTTAAATGTCCTACCATCATCACTGTAGATGAAAAAACACAGATCTTTGAAACATCCTCATCCACCTCTGCTCCCTGTTGATCTGTGACTTTCAGTGTTGTAGTCTCTGGGATAAGAAACTTCTGCTGGACTATACCATAACAACTCCACGTTACAACATGTTTACATCTTTATTCATTTAATACTAAACATCTGACTGACCTGCACTGAGAAAATCTGAGAAGCAAGCCTCTTCCAGTTTAATGTACTTCTTCTTCCCTCCATGTTGTACTTTGATCAACATGTTGGCTTGACATAAAGGAAGAAAATGTCATATGTCTGAGAATAACATGTTCAAGTTAAAGTTTATCCCAACAACACACTGTTAAAATACACGTTTCTCACCGCTGTTCAAAACAGCAAGGCTACAGTTTATAAGCTCAGCTGTTAGCATGCTAGCCAAAACTGACTTTTCAGCTGCGTCTGCGCCGTTGAGCCGGAAATTATTCTCTTAAAACACCGACATGCGGTTGCATTGTTGGATGGTTATTTCCCAAAATAGTATTAATTACCTTCAAGATGCGCGTCGTCATTAATTTGTGAAGCTTATCAAACAGTTTGTCATTACCGTCATACAGACACATCACATGCCACAGACAGTATGGCCGACATTAACGTTTGAGTGAAAGCTAACAGCTCCACAATGGCAGCTAAGAACAGTTAGCTAACTAATGCTGCGGGAGCTACTTGCTCTAAATAATGGAGTAAAAGCAATGGGGTTACGTTCAACATCAAGTTCGCAGTCATTAGCGGTACTATGTAAGTAGATAAAGTGAGAACAATGACAAAATATCACGCATTTAAAGTACTTTCTGATAAAAATCATGCTCTTACCAGCCTTGTGACGACGTTCCTTGTGCTGCTCATGCCGCGATATAATGCGTCGTGAACTCCAGGGACTCACTTTTTTTTTGCCTGACTCCAGATTTTAGTACTTTGTGAATTTGCTGTGTGTTAGTACATGTAGTTGTGTACAGTTCAGCTGCTGCTGTCCTTGGTGCTGAATTCACCAACCCAGCTGAATGGTCCTGAGTGCTTATTGTTGTAATTCATTTGGTATTTTTGAGAAGATTGAAAATCATTAGTATGGGTTATGTTTTGGTTAATGTTAGGCTTTCAGTTATGATGGTTAAGGTTAGGTTAAGGGGCAAGGGAATGCATTATGGCAACATGTATCCTCACAACTATATTAAGACGAGAATGTGTGTGTGTGTGTGTGTGTGTGTGTGTGTGTGTGTGTGTGTGTGTGTGTGTGTGTGTGTGTGTGTGTGTGAGAGAGAGAGAGAGAGAGTGTTTGTCCTTTGATGCCTTTGATGTATCAACATTCTACAGTCTGATGTCACAGGCTGCAGTAAGTGGACACACAGCCAGAGACAAGTTGAGAAGTCAAACAGGAGCAGAAACAGTTGGACTGGACAGGACTTGCTCATGATTTAGGAAGAAAGAAGCACTCAGATATTTCTGCACAATTATTGACAAGGAAGGGAGGAGCTACTGCTGTTACAAGGACAAGAGGACACTACAGGAAAGTCCAGATCAGCTCCAAGGTTTTCAGTAAGTCAAAACCTTTTTTAGTTGATGTCAGTGTTTCAGTTCAGTGGGATGTTTGTTAAATTGGCATGATGTCTAATCACACAAGAACTTCAGCCCAAAGGTTTCAGTACATGTTCAGTTTATTTATGCTGATTGTATCTGTGAGATTTTCCTATTGTCAACTTAGGTTTCCATTTTTGGTTCAAAGCATTATGGTTTGTGTTAAAGGAAAGGTGCCTATTTTTTTACAAGTTTGTCTTTTAAACTTCAAATGTTCAAAAACATTCACATGCTTTTATGTAAATTGAAATCATTTGTGGTTGTTGCTTTGGATCCTCCTAAATGATGGAGCATAAAATCCACAGTCCATGTCCTGTGTTAAAAGGGACTTCCAAAGTTCAAAAGAAGCAAACATGAGGCTTCAGCAGTCTGACTTATATAGTTGAAACAGGCGTCCTCCAAGTCTTTTTATCATTTATGTTGAAGATCAACCACCAGTGCTTTGCATGTGGAACAGTAGTTTGTCTGCAGCCACAGATCCAGACTCTGCAGCTCTGGAGGTGGAAGTAACTGCAGAGACGAGAAAGCACAACACCATGGGAGAGAGAAGAAGCCAAGTTAGTAACATACATTAATGGGATATGAATGTGTACAGATGGAGAGGCAGAGGAGGAGAGAGGAAATCAGTGCATCATGTGAAGTCTTCCAGCAGTGTAGACCTATAGCAGCATAACTAGTGGCTCATTCAGGAAAGCCTTACTCAGCTCTGACTATAAGGTTCATCACAAGGGAAAGTTTGAAGCCTCCTCTTAAACATGGAGAGGGCATCTACCTCCAAGACCCAAACTAGTAGATGGTTCCACAGTAGAGGAGCCTGATATCTGAGGGCTCTGTCTCCCATTCTCTCTATTGGAGACTTTAGGAACCACAAGTAAACCTGCATTCTGGGAACACAATGTTCCAGGGTAGTAGGGGATGGCTGCACTGCTGCTGTGACCCGGCTTGGTGACACAGCCATTCATAACACAGTCATTGCCAACTCTTAACATTCTCCTCTCCTTAGCTGTGTCTTCAGTAGCTAAACTTGTGTATCTATGCTGAAGATTAGAGAGAAAGCTCTGTTCTAAAACGTCTCTCTGTTTTCAGCTCTCAGGACTTTTGCAGCTTCTACCTCAGTCTCTACAGTTTGGAGTTTAGTCTCACTCCTGTGCTCTTGTTTGTACTTTGGGATATCAGCCTTATGTCACTGTTTACTGATCAATTACAGCCATATCAGAGCTGTGTTATGTTTCTGATAATGCAAACCAAACTTTTCCTGCTTAACTGGGAAAAAGTTGTAGGAATATTGATTGTAGTTATCAGTGAGTTGGCAGTGCTTTAGTAGAAGCTCAGATCAACAACTTCATTTGCTGTGCAGTAAAGTGGAAAAACACTTTTTTCACTGTTCCAGCACAGTTTGAGTGTTAGTGACCATTCATATCATGACTTGATGTGACTACAACCACCACAATGGAAAATCCTATTTGAATGGGTTTGTATTACACTTTTGTGTTTTACTTCTCCAGCTCCTTCAACTTCACATTTTAATATGAGGACTCAAAGAACTCTGAAATATCACATTCAGTGTGCAGCTCACACTGTTGGTGGTTGGTGTCTTCAGACTCCCTGAAAGCTGACATACAGTATTAGTTGAAGAAGGTAGTATTTTTATTTTGAATGAAACACATCCAGGTGTATCACTGTCCCTGTATAATGTGCTGACTTCAAAAAAATTCAATCCTAAACCATCACTGAAGTTCATTGTGCAGAAGTGACTGTTACATGTCCAGGCTCCACAGTATACCATGGACCTTCTGCACCCCCACAGCATGAGCTGATCTCTTAGGTCAGGACTTTCTAAATGTACCTCGGACATGTTTTAAGACTCAGGAAGATTGTGCTTTCCAGTTTGCAGCCTCTAAACTTTGGAATAATCTCCCAGTAAGTCTGAGGTGTGTGGACTCTGTGGACTCTTTCACAAAGCAGATACAAATCCATCTGTTCAGACAGGTTTTTAGGTAACATAGTATTTTATGTTTACACTTGTGTTCTATATCTGCTCTTCTCTTGTATTTTATCTGCTGTTCTTATTGTTTTATTTATTTGTTTCTCTCTCTTTGACTGTGAAGCAGTGTGTGACTAGATTAGAGCCTTTGTGGAGGCAGAGTGATGAGTCTGTGCTTTAAATGACAACTGGGATTGTGGCCAAAAACTTCTTACCTAAAAATACAAAGCGTTCATCCTGCTTCATCCTGTGCCCTCGACAGACTTGATAATGAGCTCACAAAGAAACTAATCACACTTAAGGTCTCACTGTTCTGCCAGTTTACTTCTGCAGTTGAGACCAAAGCTCATAACTCAAAGTGAATCTCTGAGCACAGACATGTTCAAATATACACACTGCATATGAAGTTCAATAAGGAAACATTTACAGTGACACTGAGGCAATAAATGTGACAGGATCCTGTCATAGATCAAGGTGATGTAATGTTGGCTGGTTACCTGCTGAAAATGATACAGAAGAGACACAAACTGACTAATGTTCCTTTGTATGTGATGTTCAGGTGGAGGTTTAGATGGAGATGGAGGAAAATCACTAACTCATGAAAATGAATGTTTCTAACATTTGTAGACGTGATTGCTGTTGGTGTTGGTTTTCATCTCTTCATTTCTCTTGTGTTGCTCTATAATTTATACTACTGAAGTTTTCATATTGTTCCTGGACCAGCTTTATAACGTATAAAAAGCCCCCTTCGTAAGGCAAGAACTGCCTATTACTCATCATTAATAGAGGAAAACAAGAACAACCCTAGGTTTCTTTTCAGCACTGTAGCCAGGCTGACAAAGAGCCATAGCTCTGTTGTACCATCCATCCCTCTAGCTCTCACTAGTAATGACTTTATGAGCTTCTTTAGCAACAAAATAGTAGACATTAGAGACAGAATCCATCTCATCCTGCCTACAACTGTTAATGATGTAGGTATATCTAGAACAGCATCTTTAGAAATGTCTGCCAGTCCTGATTTGTCGTTAGACTGTTTCTCTCCCATAGATCTAGCTGAATTGACTTCAATAGTTTCTAAATCTAAATCATCAACATGTCTTTTGGATCCTATCCCGACCAGACTTCTTAAAGATGTGCTGCCTTTGATTGGCACTCACATATTAGATCAGATAAATCTCTCGTTGGTTACAGGATATGTCCCACAGGCTTTTAAGGTTGCAGTTATCAAACCTTTACTTAAAAAGCCTTCTCTGGACTCTGACATTTTGGCAAACTATAGACCTATATCCAACCTCCCCTTTAATTCTAAAATTCTTGAAAAGGCTGTTGCAACTCAGTTGTGCGACCATCTACATAGGAACGGTTTGTTTGAAGTTTTTCAGTCAGGATTTAGAGTTCATCATAGCACAGAGACAGCACTGGTGAAAGTTACCAACGACCTTCTTATAGCATCAGATAATGGACTCGTCTCTATACTTGTCCTGCTAGATCTTAGTGCTGCATTTGACACCATTGATCATAATATCCTATTGGATAGATTGGAACATGTTATTGGGATTAAAGGAACAGCACTAGGCTGGTTTAAATCATATCTATCAGATAGATACCAGTTTGTTCATGTTAATGATGATCCCTCCATATATACCAGAGTAAGTCATGGAGTTCCACAGGGTTCTGTGCTTGGACCGATACTGTTCACCTTATACATGCTTCCCCTAGGCAATATTATCAGGAAGCATGGAATAAATTTCCATTGCTATGCGGATGATACCCAGCTATATTTATCTATGAAACCAGACGAAACAGATCAGTTAACCATACTTCAGGCATGTCTTAAAGACATAAAGGCCTGGATGACCTGTAACTTTCTTCTTCTGAATTCAGACAAAACTGAGGTTATTTTGTTTGGTCCCAAACACCTCAGAAACAGTTTATCTAATCATATAGTTACTCTGGATGGCATTAATTTAGCCTCCAGTACGACTGTGAGGAACCTTGGAGTTATTTTTGATCAGGATCTGTCCTTTAACTCACATATAAAACAAGTCTCTAGGACCGCCTTCTTTCACCTGCGCAATATCAGTAAGATTAGGAACATTCTGTCGCAGAGTGATGCTGAAAAATTAGTCCATGCTTTTGTTACTTCTAGGCTGGACTACTGTAATTCCCTATCATCAGGATGTCCAGTTAACTCTCTAAAAAGCATCCAGCTGATCCAAAATGCTGCAGCGAGAGTACTGACTGGAATTAGCAAGAGAGATCACATTACTCCTGTACTGACTTCTCTTCATTGGCTTCCTGTAAAATCCAGAATTGATTTTAAAATCCTTCTCCTTACATATAAGGCCCTCAATGGCCAGGCTCCTTCATATCTCAAAGAGCTGATAGTACCATATCATCCTAACAGATTGCTTCGTTCCCAGAATGCAGGTTTGCTTATGGTTCCCAAAATCTCTAAAAAAGTAGAATGGGAGGCCGAGCCTTTAGCTATCAGGCCCCTCTCCTATGGAACCAACTGCCAGTTTGGGTTCGGGAAGCAGACACCCTCTCTAATTTTAAAACGAAGCTTAAAACCTTCTTGTTTGATAAAGCTTATAATTAGTTGTAGTTACAGTCCTAGTTATTTATTAAACTTATAGTTAGTCACAATTATCTCTATAGACACTGTTACAGTTAAGGATATAGCCCTTAGTAGGGCTGGCTCAGGCAACTGAATCATCCCCTAGTTATGCTGCTATAGGCCTAGGCTGCTGGGGACATCCCATGATTTACTGCGCACTTCTTCTTCTTTCTCTTTCTCTCCTCAGACCCACTCTCAAATTTATTAGCCTTTATTACATGTCATTAACTCTGTGTCCTCTCTGTCCCGTAGTCCTGTGTTTGTTTCTCTCTGGTCTCTCTTTCTCTGTACCTTACTGCAGGTACCTCTGGCTCCGGAGCTGCATGTCCTATGGTCCTGGCTCCACCCACCTGCTGCTGTTTATTGTTTACAATGATCTATTTCTAACATGTTTAATGTTCCGTTCTGCTACAGATAAATATTTGATTAATATTCTTTGCAAACTGTAATGTAAATAATTACCAGTCATGACAGCTTTTTGCCTCCGTGCTCTGTTTCATAATTCTAATCTGCTGAGCACACATTATCCAATAACTGTTCACTAACTGTAATGTAAATACTGACCCACATTGTCTGTATTATGCTGCATGTCTTTCTCCCCTCTCCTCCATTCCTAGCTGTCCTATCTTCCTCCTTTTCCTCCTTTCACCCAGCCCGCCATCGGCAGGAGGGTCCCCATCTGAGCCAGGTTCTGCTCAAGGTTTCTTCCTGTTAAAAGGGAGTTTTCCTTGCCACTGTCGCCTTAAGTGCTTGCTCTGGGGTCAGGCTCTGGGTCTCTGTAAAGCGCTTTGAGACAATTTGGATTGTGGAAGGCGCTATATAAATAAAATTGAATTGAATTGAATTGAATTGAATTGGAAGGCAGCTGTATCTACAGTATTCTCATTGTTGACTTTCTGTGGACAAGCAGCATCAGATTTGAGAGATGGGATGTGGCTCCTGCTGCAGGAGGTGAGACTGATAAGAAGCAATAAAATACAGCAGCAGCTGCTCTGTAACTGTAAACCTGTAAAGACAGAAGAATGAGTTGGACTGGAGTCCAGTCAGATCACAGAGCAGTGGAGGGAGACAGCAGCAGGACCACCACTGTAGGCAAATATTTCCTCCAGAGAAAGGCCTGTTCACATGGAAACCATCCTGAGCCTTTAAAATGAACATGCACATACAGACACATGAAGAGTTGTTAGAGACAGAGGACAGATAGATGGAGACAAAGACAAAACAGATAAGAGGAAAATAAATGAGACAGACACTCATCAGCTCAATGACAATGATGCTGTTTTCCACAAACACAGTGTTGTATCATGTTGTTAGTGCAGTGTGTTGCTCAGCATGTGGATATTGTAGAGTCACAATGTTTCTGCTTGAACAGCATGAAACCTGAAGTCAGTTCAACAAACACCAAGTGTGTGTTTTGTCCACTCCGTCCAAACTGACTTCCTGATCATTTCATGTAATTTGTCTGTTGGAAGAAGAAATTCAAAGAGATGATAAGTGCAGTTATAGGAGCCTGTGGTTTGGCTGCAGCTCATGTGATTGTGTTGTTGAGATTGGAGGTGTGGACAGTAACTCGTTTGTGTCTCTTGATGTCTCACACTGAAATATTTCTTCAGGATGTTGTAATCTCTGGTTATTAGTCAGTCACTTAGTTTTATAGCCAGTTTATCACTCTTCAGTTTAAATGCTTCTTTTGGTGACAGTTGAATGTAATTTGATTTTAATTCCATTTTATTCAACATCAATAACCTCAAATATAATTTCCCAATCTGTTCCAGTGTTTTTGTTTCCAGCAGCATCAGTGTGGTTGTATTGTTTTCACCTTGTGAGTCTTTGTGTGTATGTGTGTGTGTGTCATGATGGGAAAAAGTGGTCCTGGAAACACCCACTGTAGCAGGATCTACCACAGAGTCTGTCTGTCTGTGTCTGTCTGTGTGTGGACAGACTTTGTCAACACAATAGTGTCACAATCGTCCAAGATACAGTCACAAAATGTTACAGGTGTGTAGCTGAGATCCAAACGAAGGCCGAGTTGGAAGATGGGTGTGGTCCAACAAGGGCATCAGAAGTCCTGGTTACTTCTGTAATATTGAAGTCATGAGCGAGCACTCATGGGTCTGAATACAGCGATAGGTGTCGAGGCTGCTGTGATCCTATGGAAGATGGTCTCTAGTTTGTTTAGAAAGTGACTGAGGATTGATTTTTTGTGAAGTAGATTTTTTGCACTTTGATAGATAAAATCTCAGTGAGGCCTTTGATGAGAGCTCTGTTTGTGCAGATAGTGCATATTTATATCTTAAACCACTGGATTTTTAACAATCACTTTGTCGACTGAAAACAGTTTGTGAAGCTCAAGATGATCAGCATTCAACAGTCTGCAATTCTCTTCCAATGTTTTCAAATGGGCAGCAGGTGTATTCAGTTCATTCTTCATTCTCTCTTTTTTTTATCCCTTTTAAACAGTAAAGGAGAATAAGAGCAATTAAGTTTAGTTTCTTCTTGTTTTTTAAGTGTGATTTTTGCCTGTTTACTTGAGCCAAATGTATTTTGTTTTTAGACTCGGTGTTAGGAAGATTTAATGGCTTTAATTTGAACTTCAGTGATGTGATTTGTTGCTGTAAACTGCAAAGACACAGTAGAAACACTGTAAGGAGCCATTTAGCTGAACAATTGTTATATAACTATTGTCTTTCTGGGCAGTGGTGACAGAAATGATGGATGAATGACTTTTACTGAAATGATCTGCAGTACAATCCTCAGTGAAGTTACTCAGGTTGGAAACAGCTGGAATATTTGTCAAGTCTCAGTCTATGATGAACCTGTCAAACAGCCTGCAAACCTGTGCAAACTCTTCACTTTATAGAAATTCATTTTCATTTGTCACTGTCTTGTCATTTTCTGGCTTCATGTTGGTTTGAGATTAGTTCAAATTCAAATAGTTGACTGTCCTCTGATCCCCACCGGTGATGTTACTGTCTCATATCAACTCCTCCAGTGTTCAGTTACTCTTTGAATGTTTTACAGCATAAGGATGAAATAGTCACATTATCATCCTTTATTAAAATCATTTGTTCAGCTGTTAAATTTGACATGTTCTCTGTTAATCATCATGTCACAGTTCTCTGTTCCTTCAGAGGAAAGTCTGGTCTTATCCTGATAATTCTCTGTTTGTCTGACCCTTGACAGACAGTTTTCTTTATGTGGAAGCTGCAGAAAATGAAGTGTTTAAATTCAGATTGTGACATTAATCTGTTTCTCTTCTCCACATTAATGTTCATATGTGTGTAGGACACAGCAAACAACACAAACCTCATCCAGACATATTTTATTGTGTACTCTACCATCCAGCATCTTTATTTGACTCTTTTTTATCATGTCCAGAGTTTCATTGGCTTTGATCTGAAACTCTGCTGATATTTTTGAACAATGATGAAGACAGAGATTTCTACAAAGACTGAGGTGACTCTATGTGTGTTGACAACATCTCCACACTGAAGAAGTCTCTACATCTGAGTTTATTCCTGCTTCACTTGATGTCTGATCTTGGCTTCTCATCTTCCTCCTTCTGGCTTGTCTGAATATCAAAGCCCTGCCTGCTCTCTCACAGCTCACACACTCAGTCTTATATTAAAGGGGATTGTAGAGCATCAGTGAAAATACTTTGTTAAACTTGTGTGAAAATTCACTTCAAATTTGTTATTTATTTATTATTTGATTTTAATTTTAATTTGATTTTTTATTTCATTTTCTTTTTTAATCAACTGCAAAAAAGAGGAGAAAACTGGCAGGTTGGCAAAACTAAGCAAACTAATTACAGACCGAGGAAAACATGGACAAGTTTACAAAGCAAAACACTTTGACGTCCTCAGGCTGATTATGATAAAACACTGAGCTCATGAATATGACAGAGCTGATGTGTTGCACACGCTCAGATTCTCCAACACAACAAAAAAAGAGAAACACTGAAAACTGTGACCAACATGAAAACACACTTTGTGATAGAACAGACTCTCATGTCTTTGTTGGACACAGTTACAATGATGAGCTCAAAGGAACTTGAATAGAAAATCAAACATCACTTTGAAGTTTTACTTAACAAATAGATGAGTCTGTTTTACAGGTTAAATTATTTTGTCTTAAGTGTTTCCCGGTTCTCTCTCTCTCTCTCTCTCTCTCTCTCTCTCTCTCTCTCTCTCTCTCTCTCACACACACACACACACACACACACACACACACACACACACACACAATACAACACAGTCTCAAGCCCACACAGAGAATAAGAAGATCTCTGACAGCAAACAGCAAATGACTTTAATTTAATGGGTCTCAGCTCTAACAAAGGAAAACAAAATATAATCTAAGTACTAATAAATCAAACTCTCATATCAGGGTGAATATAATGGATTAATATAACCTGACTTTCAACAGCTAAACGTCTGCTCCTCAGTCTACAGGCCAGGAACAATCTCTCCATCAGACAACATCCAATGGAACTGATTGCTGCTGAATAGAAAGGACATGAGATGTGATGAAATGTCTTTGATAGTTTAGTTTGTCCTGTTGAGCGATTTTCAAGTATGAAACAGATTTTAAAAGTTTAAAAAGCTGTCACATTATTGCATTAATCTAATCACTGAGTCCAAGACATCAGCATCCAGGTAGTTTGTTATCTTTCATGTCATTTGATATTTACAAGGAACTGTCTGATTGGAAGGGCCATTTTTTATTAAGCTACATTTCAGCAGCAATGTCCTCTGAATCAAAAAAGAGAAGAATCCTTCCCTTCACCTTTTTTCCTCTTCATTTCATTTCCTCCTGTTGATAGTGGAGATATGTCTTCTTTTTTTAAAGTCACATTTCTTTGAAATAATCACCTTGATCATCAAGCAAATGATTCACTACCTGCAGTGTAGAATCTGTTTAGTTCCTGGTTTTGTATTTTAGTTTCCCTCGTTTAATCTTCTTTATTGATGAATTCTTGGCCTCCATATCATCCATTAATGACTCACCTCACTCATCCAGCTTGCCTCAGTATTTCTCTGCATTTTAATCCTGTTCTACTTCAATTCTTATACCAACAGCCTGTAAAAGAAACAGTGTTCTCCTGTTGGCTTATTAATTAGCTGTTGAATTGAATGTTTTATTAGTGATATGATTGTCAGTTGTTAATGTGAATCACAGTATGTTGCCTCTTAAATACAGTCACAGCAGTGTTTGTCCTTCAGAGCTGTACAGAGGCTGAACTGGGCTGTGTCTCTTCTGTCACAGTGAGGTGTAAAGGTGCTGTCATGGGTATTTGTCTGCTGACTGCTGGTAGAAATGAGTGTAAAGTGTCTTTCTGTCTCCTATCAGTCCATAATAAGTCCTCCTTCAAGGACTCCAGGACTGATTTCAGAGGGTTCTTCATCTCTCATAGGTGTGAGTGTGTGGTTCTCTGTTAGTACTTGGATGGGAGACCGCCTGGGAATACCAGGTGCTGTAAGCCTTTATCTCCATCTTTGATTGAGAATGAACCAAAACGCCATCCCTAGATTACTGTGTGTCTGAGCCAGTGTTGGATAAAAATGCACTTGTAGGTAATCAAAGATCCTGCAGCCTCACCACGCTCTGTGTCCTTTCTGCTCGCCTGGTCACCTGGAGGATTTCCACCACACTCATCCTTCCCTGCCTCTCTGCAGCACAGGCCCAGGCCCAACCTGACTCCTGTGATCCTGCCTCTGCCTGCCCTGCTCCGACTAAAGACTCTGATTCACATCAGTCCTGGCTTCAATAAAACCATGTTAATCTTACTCCAACCTCTGTGTCTATAGTCCTGCATGTGGATCCTGAATTAACTGATCTGTCTGTTTATAATACATTCACACAATGTCAGGTTGAGGGCCAAATATTCTGTGTAGGTTTTGTTAGGTATTGATGTTGGTGAACACCGAGGGGTTTAGGATGTAGAGCGTGGTAGAGAAAGAAGCAGCATCAGACAAGCAGAGGGTTTTTCTTCTTGTGTCCATTAACAAAATATACAAGCTCACAATCTTACAGAAAGGTAGCTGAATGTTAGCCACAAACAGTTTTCCTGATGAAGCCAGTCTCAGCAGCAGAGGACTCCATCCTGACCTCTCTCTCTCTCTGGCCAAACAATTCTGCTCTTACACCTGCAAAATGTCCCCCCCTCCCCCCTCCAACATTGAGCCCCCAGACATTCACACAGTATTTTAAAAACATTTATTCACCTTTACTCTTAGCAAACATTTCTACATACAAACTGTACATGACAATGAGCCAATGCAGGTCAACAAACTACGTAATAATCTAAAGAAATACCAAACTAAAACCAAACTTCAACTTCCCACCTAACCACTCCCTCTCTCTGCCCTCAACACTTGGTACAACCTAACAGGGTAACTGGCAACTGCTGGAGTCCTGTGGCTGCATCCTCATGTGCACACTCCATGAAAACAAACACGCCCCCAGAAGCTGACCTGAAAGAGGAAGAGGTTTGAAGGTTTCCAAAGTAAAAGCACACAAAAACTTCCTGCTTCAGTCCATTTCTTCTCACTTTACACTGCTAATGTTTGTGTGTGTTTTTCACTGAGTGAGGGGATGTTTTCCAGATCCCTCAATGAGCGACAGTTTAAAATGTTTTATAAGAAAGTGTTGCTTTTCAAGGTAGATGCAAGTAAATTATGTTTTATAACTAAGTCTAATTTTAGAATTTAATGTTATACTTGAAGTGGTCTTACATTAACAGCTTTTTCTTTTATAATTAGAAACCCAGTCATTTATTTTAAAGGTAAATCCAAATAGATAGTCATTACATCCTTTCTCTGCTCAGATCAGACAGGCTCTGTCCCTCATCCATTGTGCCTCCTCTGTGTCCCCTCCCCTGATCTGTCTTGTTTGTCCCTGTGTGGTGCTCTCCACCTGTTCGTGTGTCTTCTGTGTGTGTGTGTGTTCAGGCCTGAGTGTGGTGACCTGGATTCTCTTCCCACCAACTCACCTACACACCTGACTGTCATCACGTCATCAACCCACGTCCAGACTGTTATGATCAGCCCCTTGGTGGCTGTCTTGAACTCTTTGGACTGCTTTGGACTTTGGTTGAACATTGTTTGGACTGTATGGACTCTTTGTCATGATCAGACCTGTAGCAGCTCCTTTTGTTCTGTTTCTGGAATAATGAAGACTCTTGTTTTGGTTTCTTGAATTTTGTTCAGTATTTCCTGTTTTACTTTGAAGTCCTGCCCCGTGTGTATCCCAGTTTGCTTCTCGTCTTTCTTTCCCACCTTTGTTGATTGTCTGCCATTGTCAGTGTATTTAAGTCTCCTTGCTTCCTCTGTCTCTTTGTCAGTTAGTCAGTTGTCTTGTCTGAGTCTGTTCCAGTATTTGTGCTCTGTGTGGCTCCTGGTTCCTGTGTGGACACTGGGTTTTTCTGACTGTTTCCTGGACTCTTTCCTCTCTAGCCCCCAGAGACCACAGCCTCCTCACTTTTATACTGGTGGATTACACCTTCTCAAGAAATCAAAATCAATTATGTCTCCCAGCACACTTACAATAATATCAATATCAAATAACATCTTATCAAATATAGGTTCACTTAAATGTACTTTTAAAAACACATATTTCTTTTTTCAACAAGATATTTACATTGGTTATTTCACAACAAAACAAAACACCCCTCCCAGTCTACCACACTTGGTTTCTTGCCCTGTGAACCCCCCTATTTAACCAAGTGGACCGCCCCAGCTCAGGTTAGGCTGTTCCTGGTCTGACAGAGGAAGAAGTGCAACAAAGGAGACAGGTGAACACAATTTAAATTCAATAAATCAAATACACAGTCACAATGTGTCTTCTCTCCTTCACCCCCTCCTCCAAATGTTCATATCACACACATCCCACCAGCAGTTTCCACCAAGTATTAACATTTTGATAAAATCTACCTGAGAGTGTGTAGTGCATGTGCCTTACTTTAGGGCACGGGGTCTCCCCAGACAGACTGTGTAGAAGGACAGAGCAGTCCTTCTGTGTAGAGGGACAGATCTCTTTCAGATCCAGAGGAACACACAGGGATGATGGTGGACTTGACAGTGGAGCTGTTCTCAGAGCAGTTCAGACTGCAGCACTGAGAGTCTCTCCACTTCTTCTGGTTCCTCTGTCAGTCACTGCTGGATGAAGCTCTCCTCTCCACTCTACCTCCCAGTAACATGGACCAATCAGAGCCTCTCTACACACAAGCTGCTGCTGCTTCAACCTCTCTGGATCATCAGGACACAGCTCGTCCTCTCTCACACACACACACACCGTCCTCTTCACTCTCTCCTTTAGAAAGATCACTTCATCCAACTGTTGATAGAAGAAGACAGACAACAGAGGTGATAAATCAGTGTTTACAGAGACTCACTTCATCAGCTGTCAGTCACTGATGCAGCACATCCAGTATAAAGAGCAGCAGGGACTTCAGTCCTGTTCAGAGCAGAAGTGGAGCAGCTGTGTAGTGTAGCAGCTTCCTCTCAGCTCTCATGTTAACATATTGGAGTGAAGACACTGAGCTGGAAGCTCACACACCTGCAGAGACTTTTAGCATCAAGTCTGTTTACTCTGAACATTTCACTCAAGTCCACAGTGGAAATAAACTGCTGAGTCATGAAGCTTCATTACTGCACAAACAGTTTAGTGATGGATTCACTGCTGTTACATGTCAACTCATGTTCCATTTAAAGAAAGAGTCTCTGTGTGTTGATGAACATCTGATCTGCTTCTGAAATATCAGCTGACAAATAAACATGGAGGCTGTCACTGAAAGTATCTGACAGATGGACAGATATACAGATGTGATCACTGGACTTCAGCAGAGGTTCTGCTCTGTATCAGACCACATGCTGACAAAATGTCATGATGCTTCTCTGAAATCAGAGCCAGTGATTTGCAGGCTGCAGTCAGACTGATCTCAGAGCTGTGACAAAGATCAAACTCATCAATTCTTTACTGTTGAAATGAGACAACAAACAGTCTCAGATTAGATGTGATGGTAGGACAGTTGGACCAATGAGGACAACTGTCTCTACACATCCTGTGAGGCTGTCAACTGTGATCCAGCTTTATTTCCTGTTGACATGAACACAACAACAACAACAACAACAACAGATCACAATTAGCTTGTGGCTGCTGTGATTGGCTGACTGTCCTCTGCGTCTCTGTCTTTCTGTCCCATCCTGAGGCCCGCTCTCTCTCTCACAGCTTCAATGAGGAAAGCAGCCACTGAGAAGGTTGGAGGTTTACAGGAGACACTGGATCTTTGCTTTGATACGAACTGTGTTTAGTACAATACTGATGAAAGCAGCATGGACTGACTCCAACCCTCTACTGACCTCAGAGTCTCCAGTCCACAGTCTGGACTCTGCAGAAAACCACACAGATCTTTCACTCCTGAATCCTGCAGGTCGTTTTCACTCAGGTCCAGGTGTCTCAGATGGGACGGGTTGGACTTCAGAGCTGAGGCCAGAGAAGCACAGCTGATCTCTGACAACCTGCAGGAACTCAACCTGAATAGAGAATAAAAGATGTGAGTTTAGGAGACAAAGTTCCTGCTTGAAAGCGTTGAGTGTTTCATCATCTGTTCAGAGCTGAAGAAGGTTGAGAATGGACAAGTTTGGAAAATGGAAACTCCAAACACCTGAACCAACAGGATGCAGCTTAAAAACAGTCAGATACTAAAAGTCAAACACAGCTCTCATTAACTTCAGTCACTATAAACATCACAGATCATAAAGCAAAGAGTGAAGAAACATTTCTTTCTGTCTTAATGTGGAATATTTGCTTTGTATGTGAAGAAATATAAAAGTCAACTGAAGGTGAAGATGAAATTGTTCCAAAGTAAAGAGTCAATTAGCAAGTGTTGGATTTTGAATCTTCATTCAATGAGTTTGAAATATGAAGCTGAACAAGATGCTCAGTGTGGATCAGCATCAAATCTCTGAGCTCAAATCTCCTTCAAAAAGTCCCACATTCACACTCAGGTTTAACAGTTTGGAAGAAAGTTTTCAAAGTGTTCACTAAGGTTTCAAATGAAATCTTTCATATTGTGTGAAATAATAGTTTGAGCCTTTGATGTTTTGAGTGTGACTGAAGTTTGTGTTGAGAGTTTGAGAAGCTGCAGACATTCAGCACATGTGCAGTGTGTTGAATGAGACATTTCATCACATTCCAGTCATGTGTCTTTGGTCCAAAGCAAGTTCAGCTTCATCCAACACTCTCTGCTCACACATTTGAATCTGCTGTTCCAGCATTGCATTCTGGGATTCCTGGCCCCACCTTCCTGGTGGGTGTCAGCTTAGGGGGGGTCTGTGTCCCACAGTTTGTGTCCCTGTGACAAAGACACAGTGGGACGTTGACACCCAGTGGGCTCAGTGATTGGTCGGCTGTGTGGAGCTGAGAAAGGAGCCAGGGTTTGAACTCTCTCTCTGCTCTGTTTTCATTGGTTCCACAAATATTTGTGTCCCTGTTCAGCTCAGCAGCTGAGTGTAGCTCTATGAATGTCTTCAGGAGACACTGTGTGAAAATGTCCTCTCTGTGACAGCAGGCTTTTCACTGTGCCTGTGAGTGAGGCCATTGGGAGCAGCTATGAACACTTGTGCCTTCAGACCTGCTCACACGTGTTGTACAGATCAGTTCTTGTCAAACATCCTGATCTCAATGAGACTTTGTGAATAACACAAGCTCAACTCAGTCAAACTGCTGACACTGTCAATGTGGACTGTAAGAGTCAGAATCCAAATCATTTTCAAAGCTTTAAAAATCACTTTGAAAATCAGTCAGCACTTTCACAACTTCCTTTCAACCATTTCACACTTTGAATGTTAGAAATTCTGAAGGAGATTTGACCTAATAAATACTGAATAAAGCACAACTTTCACATCATATTCATCTCAGCACACAAGTAAACAATGGAGTCTGACCTCAGAGTCTCCAGTCCACAGTCTGGACTCTGCAGAAAACCACACAGATGATTCACTCCTGAATCCTGCAGGTTGTTTCCTCTCAGGTCCAGGTGTCTCAGATGGGAGGGGTTGGACTTCAGAGCTGAGGCCAGAGAAACACAGCTGATCTCTGACAACCTGCAGTAACTCAACCTGAATAAAGAATAAAAGATGTGAGTTTAGGCGACAAAGTTCCTGCTTGAAAGCGTTGAGTGTTTCATCATCTGTTCAGAGCTGAAGAAGGTTGAGAATGTACAAGTTTGGAAAATGGAAACTCCAAACACCTGAACCAACAGGATGCAGCTTAAAAACAGTCAGATACTAAAAGTCAAACACAGCTCTCATTAACTTCAGTCACTATAAACATCACAGATCATAAAGCAAAGAGTGAAGAAACATTTCTTTCTGTCTCTCAGTCTGACCTCAGAGTCTCCAGTCCACAGTCTGGACTCTGCAGAAAACCACACAGATCCTTCACTCCTGAATCCTGCAGCTTGTTGTAGCTCAGGTCCAGGTGTCTCAGATGGGAGGGGTTGGACTTCAGAGCTGAGGCCAGAGAAGCACAGCTGATCTCTGACAAACTGCAGAGACTCAACCTGAATAAAGGAACAGATGAAGATGAAAATCATTGATAATCCAATCAGATGTGTCCTAATCAATGAGCTTTCTCTAACATGAGCAGAGTGACTGTGTCCTTCTGTTGCTGTGGATTATCATCATGTCAGCCTTCACACACATCATCCACATGTCACCACAACATTCACACACCTGTTCATGTCAACACAGATTCATACTGGAATTAGAAGATAAAGATCAAATCAGACGTGTTGGACTCAAATCCTCTTCATCATTGAAGTTTTTACATGACCTTCTTCTTCCTGAACTTTGTGTCATTAAACAACATTAATGGATAAATTCACATTTCTTGACTTCAACCAACAGTCAAATGTCACACATTGATTTAAAGAGTCTTTGGTGGCAGTCGTCCTTCCTGTGGTCCACACTGACTGTGAAGTGGTCTCCTCCTAACACAGCTACACTGTAAGAAATGACTTCATGAGTTCAGCTGTAGCTGAATGAAGCTGAAGGTGTTTCCTGATTCTACTCTCTCTACACCAGGAGAAAACACCTGATTCTGACTTATTTAACACAAAATATGGAAAGACTTTAAAGGAGCAGTGTGGAGGATTTAGGGGGATCTATTGGCAGAAATGGAAGATAATATTCTTAATTATGTTTCAAGTAAAGTTTAATCATCTGAAAAGTGAATTTGTGAAAACAAAAAGACTCAATATAACATGAATAAATGAACAAATGAATGTAAATGTAACAGTTACTAATAAACAGAAAAACTTAACAGCAATAATCACAACCAACTGAAAAATCTACATTTGACAAACACAACATTTAAAACATCTCCAGAAAAACACACAGCTGACCTAAAGATTATAAAACTATTATGAGAATAATGAGAATAATTTCATACTGCATATATCTGAACTACTAATCTACACTGACTGATAATGTTAAAGATCATGTCTGGACTTACACAGCCTTTCTGCAGTTCCCCACAGCTGGGATCAGTCTCCATCGTCCCTCCACTGATGTGTTGTACGTGTTCAGGTCCAACTCATCCAGAACCTCCTCTGACATCTGCAGGAGCGTAGGCCAGAGCTGAACAGTGGATCTCAGGAGAGTCTCTTCTCTGATCTGTTCTCTGACTTCAGGAACTCTTGGATCTCCTGATGTACTGAGCGGTCGTTCATCTCCATCAGACAGAGGAAGATGTTGATGCTTCTGTCAGGAGAGATATCATCTCTGTTCATCTCCTTCAGGTTGTTGATGGCTCTCTGGATGATTTCTGGCCTGTTCTCTGTCTGACCCAGAAGGCCTCCTAAGAGTCTCTGGTTGGACTCCAGGAGACAGGCCATGAAGGAAGCTTGAACAAACAGGTCCAGGTGGCCATTTTACTTTGAGGGATTTCTGCATGGCATCACTGAGGAGGATATCCAGTGATGAGTAGCTGCTATTGTTATTTCCAAAATACGCCGTGTTCAGCTAAAGGTTTTGAGTCCCAGTGTTTGTTGTCTTGTCCCAGGAAAGTCCTCAGCTCTTCCGTCTTCCTCTCTGTGTAACAAGTGGAACATGTAGACTGCAGCCAGAAACTCCTGAATGCTCAGATGAACAAAAGTGTAGACTGTTTCCTGGAAGATCACACTCTCTCTTTTAAAGATCTCTGTACAAACTCCCTGAGTAAACCAAGGCCTCTGTGACATCAAGACCACACTGCTCCAGGTCTTCTTGGTAGAACATGATGTTTCCTTTCTCCAGATGTTCAAGCGCCAGCCTCCCAGCTTCAGAAGAACTTTCCCTGTCAGCCTTCGTCAGCTCCTGTGGACTAAGCCCCTCATGTCCCTCATCATACTTGTGCTTCTTCCTCTTTGTCTGAACCAGCAGGAAGTGTGAGTACAGGTCAGTCAGGGTCTTGGGCAGCTCTCCTCTCTGCTCTGTGGTCAACATGTGCTCCAGAACTGTAGCAGAGATCCAGCAGAAGACCGGATCTGACACATGATGTGGAGGCTCCTGGATGTCTTGATGTGTGAGATGATTCCTGCTGGACAGCTCTTCATCACTGGTTCTCCTCCTGAAGTACTCCTCCTTCTGGGCGTCAGTGAAGCCTCGTACTTCTGTTAACATGTCAACACATGCAGGGGATCTGATTGGCTGCACGCAGGTCGGGAAGTTATCCAGACCAGAGCCGAGGGAAGCAGATTCCCTGGATGAGGTTTGTCAGCAGCATTTTGACAGATGTCTTCTGTGAGACATCAGACACCACCTCCCTGCTGCTGAAATCCAGTGAAAGTCTGCTTTCATCCAGGCCGTCAAAGATGAACAACACTTTACAGACAGCAAGCTTCTCTGCTGTGACCTTCTTTAATGTTGGATGGAAAACATGGAGCAGCATGAGAAGACTGTACTGCTCATCTTTGATCAGGTTCAGCTCCCTGAACGCAAAAGCAGAACCAGCAGACTGACGTCTTGGTTTTCAGAGCCCTCTGCCCAGTCCAGAGTGAACTTCTGCACTGAGAAGGTTTTTCCAACACCAGCGACGCCATTCGCCAGAACGAACTCTGATGCGTCTCTGTTGGTCAGTGGAGTTTTAAAGATGTCGTGGCACTTGATTGGAGTGTCATGGAGGTCTCCATCTTGGAAGCTGTCTCCAGCTGCCTCACCTCATGTTGGGTATTAACCTCTTCACTCTGTCCCTCTGTGATGTAGAGCTCAGTGTAGATCCTGTTGAGGAGGGTTTCACTTCCTGTTCCATCAGTTCCTTCAGTCACATCGTTCACATCTCCTCCTCAGACTGATCTTATGTTCATCTAAAACCTCCTGCAGACCACTATCTGCTGAAAATCTGCTGACACAGAAGAAATAATTCAATTCAATTCAATTCAATTCAATTTTATTTATATAGCCCTCCACAATCAAAATTGTCTCAAAGCTTTACAGAGACCCAGAGCCTGACCCCAGAGCAAGCAACTTAAGGCGACAGTGGCAAGGAAAACTCCCTTTAACAGGAAGAAACCTTGAGCAGAACCTGGCTCAGATGGGGACCCTCCTGCCGATGGCCGGGCTGGGTGAAAGGAGGAAAAGGAGGAAGATAGGACAGCTAGGAATGGAGGAGAGGGGGAGAAAGACATGCAGCATAATACAGACAATGTGGGTCAGTATTTACATTACAGTTAGTGAACAGTTATTGGATAATGTGTGCTCAGCAGATTAGAATTATGAAACAGAGCACGGAGGCAAAAAGCTGTCATGACTGGTAATTATTTACATTACAGTTTGCAAAGAATATTAATCAAATATTTATCTGTAGCAGAACGGAACATTAAACATGTTAGAAATAGATCATTGTAAACAATAAACAGCAGCAGGTGGGTGGAGCCAGGACCATAGGACATGCAGCTCCTGGAGCCAGAGGTACCTGCAGTAAGGTACAGAGAAAGAGAGACCAGAGAGAAACAAACACAGGACTACGGGACAGAGAGGACACAGAGTTAATGACATGTAATAAAGGCTAATAAATTTGAGAGGGTCTGAGGAGAGAAAGAGAAAGAAGAAGAAGTGCGCAGTAAATCATGGGATGTCCCCCAGCAGCCTAGGCCTATAGCAGCATAACTAGGGATGATTCAGTTGCCTGAGCCAGCCCTACTAAGGGCTATATCCTTAACTGTAACAGTGTCTATAGAGATAATTGTGACTAACTATAAGTTTAATAAATAACTAGGACTGTAACTACAACTAATTATAAGCTTTATCAAACAAGAAGGTTTTAAGCTTCTGCTTTTAAAATTAGAGAGGGTGTCTGCTTCCCTAACCCAAACTGGCAGTTGGTTCCATAGGAGAGGGGCCTGATAGCCAAAGGCCCGGCCTCCCATTCTACTTTTTAGAGATTTTGGGAACCATAGCAGTCAGTCTTATCAAACTTTTTGGGAGCTACAATCCAGTGTGAGGACATTCTGCTCCTTTCCAACAGTCATTAAATCCCAGAAACCTGACAACAAATGATTTTAGCAGCACAACCTGAGCTGAGAGTAAATGTTTTGTTGATTGTTGTGAACAAATATCCAGATTTGGTTCATAATGTCTAGAAGCTGTTAAAGGCTCAGACTTGTTAATCATTAAAGTGTAACCTCCAACATGGAGACACTGTGTTTCTTCTTTGTCCTTCTTTTCATTGACAGGTCTACAGACTCTGGAAGTGGCAATCAGGCTTGTGTTCATACACCAACTCTCACAATGACTGAGACTGATAAAACAGTAACATGAGAAAGCTCTGCTTTATAAATCTGCTGAAAAGAGTGTGTGCATATTTCTGTCTCGTGTGGACACAGAGTTCCATGGATCTGGCCCTGGTGTCTCCCTGTTTCCTTCAAATATGTCTGAGAACTGAATCATCCTCAGGTCAGTTTACACTAGACACAGTCTTTTACTTTGTGTCTGAGGGTCCAGGTTCATGACTGAAGTCTGGAGGATCAAAGTCTTTGGACCAGTCACTCTTCACAGACAGACAGCTGGATCCTGGAGACTCTGCTCTCAGTCTGTGGTCCTGACCTCTGAAAACACAAACACATTTTTATTCATATCACATCAAACACTGATAAATTGTCTGAGGACAAATTCATTCTGTGAACTCTCAGCTGACGTCCTGCAGCAACGTCACCATGTAGCACTGAACACTATACTGAAGGATGGAGGCAACACACCAGCATCCATAAACAACACTGTTCTGTCAGTTAATCATAAAATATGTGCAGTTTCCACATGTTGATGACCTGACTCACATTAGCTCTAAAGAACTGTAGTGGGACTATTTTCATCTGTGGATTTATTTACATTTGGTGCTGTGTGTGTGTGTGTGTGTGTGTGTGTATCCATGAACATGAAGGATCATGTCACCCAGTGTAACAGTGTGGTTCACGGATGTGTTTTAATATTTCCTGGCTCAGAGGAATCAGATCTATCAGGCTGTGATACACATTCTGTGGGTTTGACTCTGCACATGGGATTTATTGGTAATAAGAAAAATATGGAAAATCGGTAAAAGTAAAAATGTTCTTTAGTCAGATCATTCAAAAAGAAACAAGCAGCCTCAGCAGTCAGTATTAACACACTGATGAGCCAGAAGAACAAGGAAGAACTGATTTTCTGTTACAGGCAGAGACGACAACTGCAGGACCTCAACACACTAAACACTGTTACAGCCCAAAGTTTGGAGGTTCACAGGTTTGTAGCAGTTCTCTTACTTTGTGTCTGAGGGTCCAGGTTCATTACTGAAGTCTGGAGGAAGAATCCCTTTGGACCAGTCACTCTTCAGAGACAGACAGCTGGATCCTGGAGACTCTGCTCTGTCCTCTTCTTCCTCCACACAATCACTCATCATCTGGACTTCAGTCTGAGAAGGAAACCAGTAAAACACACTGTGAGCTCAGATACAAAGAATCAGGACACACAAGTCTGATCAAGAGTCACATGCAAGACTGAGAGAACAGGAGGCAACACACACACACACAGACACACACACAGACTGACAGAGTCCACAGCAGAGACAGACAGATATGTTTTTTTCAGGACCGATACCGATTATTAGTAGTTAAGGAGGCTGATACCTGATATTTGGAGCCGATATTCATTTGCAGTAAAAAGTGAAAATATTTGAATAATACAAACTCCAACACTCAACTTCGTTTAAATGCCTTTAAGCGTATGTTTATTAAACAGCATTTCAGATTTGCAACACATTAAAGGTTTTTTTTTATCTTAGACAACAGACATCTTTATTTTAAAATTCTAACAAAAAGTGCAGGGAGTTCCCAAGGTCAGCAGCATCTCTTATAAAGTTAACTGAACATTTAAATAAATAAATAAATAGCTTCCTGAAGTTTTATAAAGTAAATAAAACAAAGTTAATTAAAATTTGCACAGAAATGTGATCAGATCTCAGATCTCTCAGATCAATTAGTAGTCCCAGCTGAGCAGCACCAGACTGTGGTGTTAAAAGCAGAGTTGTTCAGCGTGCTGTCTGAGGGCTTCTCTTGCTCTCATAAATTGCAGAGACTTCACTGAAGACTTCAGTCTGTCCATCTACAATGAGGGTTTGATAAAAAGAGAGAGAAAGTGGGGCCACATGCTGACGTATGCTCAACTCATCATGCTTCATTTATTACAGCATGTGTGAAGCTTGTAGGAGATTTTATTATGTAAATGTTATATTTTAACAACATGTGATAGCAGGGACCCTGTCATTCAAAACTAAGCTGCTACATTACTAATGATTAATGTTACTATAGCTGAAAACATAGTACAATAGCAATAGGAGAGACTGTTCATCCCTGAACACTGTGCAGTTCAATAGGCTTTATGACACAGTTACATTATGTCTTAAGTCCTGAACAGCAGCATCCTGCTCCTCTCTACAAGAAACTATCACAGAAACTATCACAGACACTATCACAGAAACTATCACAGAAACTATCACAGAAACTATCACAGACACTATCACAGAAACTATCAAAGAAACTATCACAGAAAGTATCACAGAAAGTATCACAGAAACTATCAAAGAAACTATCACAGAAAGTATCACAGAAACTATCAAAGAAACTATCACAGAAAGTATCACAGAAACTATCAAAGAAACTATCACAGAAACTATCACAGAAACTATCACAGAAACTATCAAAGAAACTATCACAGAAAGTATCACAGAAACTATTAAAGACACTATCAAAGAAACTCTCACAGAAACTATCAAAGAAACTATCACAGAAACTATCACAGACAGCTTCAGGACACACTTCATCTAACAATATGTCATTTTCTGCTGCTTCTCTAATGTCTCATGTAGTGCGGTGCATATACAGGGAACTGTCTGTCAATACCATATATACCAATGCACACACACACACAACACACACACATACTATTCTCTAGCCATCTCCTAAACATGCTTCCCTTCAATAAAACTAACTGAATTTTACTCTCTGACACACACACACACACACACTTCTTACTATTATCACGGACTGTTTCTCTATCAATATTATCAGCAACCTTGTTTCAAGTGATTAAACCGTTAAAACACTAAACAGCCTACATCATCTTTACTTTGATAATCAGTGTTTATCATAGGAACAGACAGCTGCAGCTAACGTATTGGGTCTCACAGTAACATTAGTAGTCGTTGAGTTGTAGAGTTTCTCATGTAGCTTCCACACAAACACACACTGTTCTCTACCATAACACACATTCTCCCCATTGCTACAGTCTGCTGAGCGTCTACCTCCAGACGCTTTTAGATTGTAAAAGACACAGTACTGAGCTCTGTGCTCTAAAGGCCTGCAGTAGTTTTCATGCTGAACAAGTTTGTTTGCTGTCATCTTGTTTTCCAGTTCTGATTTGTAATCCTGCTTTGACTGATTTGGTAAATCATGGTTTGTTGTTGGGAAATATTTGAACACGCTTACAGGGAATGATCATGTCCCTGCAAAAGACCACGTATGAGCATGTTATGTCCACCAATGAGTCCAAATCATCCCCACAGGACTGTGTGAAAACATCCCAGTCTGTGCAGTTAAAACATCCCTGGAGACAGAGCATCGACTCATCTGTCCAGACCTTTATGTCCCTGATCTTTTTTTTTTTTTTTAATTTTAATGACTTTATTGATCCTCCTGGGGAAATGACTCTCTGCATTTTACCCACACCAAGTGAACGTAAACACACACACAAGTATACATATGCACATGCACTAGAGACTGGGGCAGGGGCTGCCAAGTGAGGCACCCTGGGAGCTGGGGTGGCGCCTTGCTCAGGGGAACCACAGTCATGGGACTTAAAGGCAGGGGGCGTCTCCTTTACCACAACCACGACCCTCCGATCTCAGGCCAGTCCAAATCCAAAGCCGCACTCTTTTCTTCTCTCCTCTTTAAAACAGTTTTATATGTGGGCAGCAAATGCACACAGCTGTGGAAGAGATTTATAAGCCCCTGTATCGACCCATAGCACAGGTCCAGTGTCTTTTCCCACCTGGTTGGACAGGGACATACTGATAAAAGTTTTTAAATGTCTCCATCATTTGTCCTGTAGAAACATCAGCTGCTCCTCCACTGATTGGCTCTTCTTTCCTCTTTCATATCTTTCACACACGATTCAGAGACGACCATTTCCATTCACTGACACACAGATGGACTGAGATCCACTGATTATATCTGACAATCTGTTTGTCTGCAGTGTTTCTGTAGAAAATGACTTGATGAAACAAGCTGCAGGTGATTATTCCACACAAAACAACTGAGACTCAGTTCATTTCTCCTCAGTATTATTCCAGGGGCCCTTTTAGTTGGGGCCCTGGCACATTCCTGCCTTTTCTAATAGTAAAGTCTGAACTATATGAAGCAGCAACAACAAACCAAAACCAAAACCAAACCAAACAGCAGAGACACAGATAGACATCAATAAAAACAGCAAATATGTCCTGACAGACAGTTTTCTGTTTGTACTGTGACCAGCCACAGAGATATAATCACCTATCAGAGCTGCTGAGATGCTTTATTGTGAGAGTATTTATGGATTTGGGTCTTTATCATCTAATTCATCAGGTAGAGTTTGTCCTGATAGGACCAGGAGGCCTCTGACTCTGTGGATGGAGTGTTAACTGTCTCTCTGAAAATCACATAGAGCCTGAAAAACCTGTCAGTCCCTCTGAGCTCAGTCCCGTAGAGTTCATCTAATGACAGAGGAAGTCAGAGCTGTTCTCCAGCCGCTGTCCGGCCGAGCTCAGACCGCATTTAGCGGCTCAGACTGCGGGAGAGCAGCGGCTCAGGTCCGCCTCCTCCACAGGCTGATTCAGGCAGGAAAAGCTGCCTTCAGTCAGCAGTAAGTGGAGCCACAGACTAACAAAGGCTCCGTGTTCAGCTACTGACCATCAGCTCACTCTGCTTCTACTCTGACTCCATCGCTTCTACTGTGAATATCCACACAACATGGCGGATAATAACGGTCCTCTTCCTGCCTCATCCCGACTTTACAGTGACAACTCAGAGTCTATACAACTAAACACCACAACGCAGTATAAAAAACAAACAAACACAACATCTAAATCCGTACATCAGATAATCCCGGTAACTACAGGAAGTGTTGACGAGTAAAACATTAAAAGTGCGGACATTTACCTTCAGACATAGAAAATCATCTGCGCCACAAACTCTGGTGAAAGTGAAAGTAAACTTTCAGCAACCGTCGTGTCATGGTGCACTCCTGTCTATGCGTCATTGGAGCAACACAATCACGTGTCGACGTCCACTGACCAGGAGCGACTCCAAATCACCAACTCCCTCTTGTGGTGAAACTACAACATTACAATGCCTGTACTCTTTATTTTGGACCACACTACTTAGTTATAAATAAATGAGAAGCTGAGCAAACTAAACAATTAACAAGCAGTAAATATGAAGATAAGGGTTCCACCCTGCAACACATAAATCTTGGATTAATATTTTATACAGATGTAATGTAAATAATTACCAAACATGACAGCTTTTTGCTTCTGCTCTGTTTTCTATCATAACTGTAATCTGCTGAGCACACAGTATCCACTAACTGTTCTGTAATCTGAATGCTGGCCCTCTAACATTGTTCACTGCCAACCCTGTTTGTATCATGTTTTATATGCTGCATGTCTTTCTCCCCCTCTCCTCCATTCCTAGCTGTCCTATCTTCCTCCTTTTCCTCCTTTCACCCAGCCCGGCCATCAGCAGGAGGGTCCCCCATCTGAGCCAGGTTCTGCTCAAGGTTTCTTCCTGTTAAAAGGGAGTTTTTTCTTGCCACTGTCGTCTTAAGTGCTGATCTGGGGTCAGACTCTGGGTCTCTGTAAAGCGCTTTGAGACAGTTTTGATTGTGGAAGGAGCTATTATAAATCGAATTGAATTGATGTAATATTTTACAGTGCATCCCCTGGTTGTAAGTTAGTCCAGAGCTCACCTATGACCATCATTTTTTATTGGATATGTCCTGTGTCACCTTTGTTGCCATTTTACACAGTGCACAGCCTCCATTAAATTCTTTTAGAGCGTTTTTCCTGATAATCAATGTTAGAATTTTTTACAGTTCATCTCCTATTTATCATTTTACAGTGATCCTTTTAGTTGTCACATTTTTACAGTGTATCTGCTTGTACTGAAAACATGGATGGAATAATACATGGAACATTATTCAAACTATGACCAGTCCTCATCTTCCTGCTGATGTCATCAATGCTGATTGGTACATATTGATCCTAATAATCAGTGTGAGTCCTGTTGGACACTTGTCAGTGTGACCACTGGAGGGCAGTAAACTCTCTGATTATTTGTCCATCAGTCAGACATCAGTATTTATAGCAGTGTAATAATATGTGTGTTCACAGACAGAGAGTCATTATCAGACTGATGAACATTAGAGCTAAAATAAGTCAGTAAATGTGGAATAATGTCAGTGTGAACATCAGTATCATTGTCAGTGCTGTGTGCAGTTGTAGTTACTGACAGTGACCACTGGAGGCAGAAGACTCCTGTTCAGTGAAAAGGTTATAAAGTCACTTTTCTTCCTGTCTCTGTGTTTTTTTTTTTTTTATTATTATTATTTTTATTATTTAAGCATAACTCGAATGCTGTAATTTTATTGACTAAATTACAAATACACTGTATGAAGGGATCTAAGGTTGGTGGTAAGGTAATGTAGTGTTTGGATCCTCTGCTGGAACACACTCTGCTGTAATCCTAGCCATGTTTTGGAGTAACCAATATGCTGTGAGCATTGTGGAGTAGAGAGAAGTGAGTTTTCCATGGAGGACTGGATGTAGGACCAGTCTGATTTCTGCAGCTAAGAGGAGACAGTGCTATGAATCAGCCCCTGCTCATATACAGTGAATACATGTGGCAGCCACTTCCCTTTTGATCCTGTGGCTCACTGTTCCTCAGGTATGTGTGGGTACAGCTGTGCTCATAGTGGATTAATCTATATCCACTGACCCTGACATGTATGTTGTGGGTCAGAGGGTGGTTGTGTAACTATTGTTAACTGGTAAAATGATGTTGTATCATCTTGTGCTCATTGCCCCGTCTGTCCAGTGGAGAGGACAGATTAAGGAGTTCTGTTCCAATGTGTCCCAAAATGCTGCTGGTGGCTGCAAGTCAGACCTCTGAACATGAATCTTCAGCAGGTCCCAGCACAGACACACTCCAGTATCATATGATCAGATGGGTGAATACGTCTCATACTCCTGATGAGACAGAGTCATCTGTAGGTTCATGAAGTGTTTGAACCCGATTCTACCTAATGGAACAAGTCAGTAACAAACTGTAGTGCTGGATATTGTTTCTGAGAAACTATTCATCAAGGTCATCATTGTACATGTGTGAGGAAGCTGGAACATTTTCTATGGTTTGTGTTATGAATGGTTGTTTTTGGATTTAGTTGGTTGTTGATGATTTTGTCATGGAAACAAAGATTAAGGTGTAGCACACTAACACGTCTTCACAGAAATGTGTTTCACTTGTCTGTGGAGACTCAAAAAACTCCTTCAAACACATCAGACACATGTCTGACGAGGGTCTACTCAGCACGTTTGAACAGCTACCAGCTGCTGCTCACTGCTGGAACAGTGGATTTCATACACTTCACTGCACATTCATGAGAACTACACTCAGTGCTCACTTTATTAGGTACACCTGGACAATCCAACGCAGTTCATGTCAAGTTGGAAGCAGCAAATGTTTTTTGTATTTTGTGAAAACACGTTCTCTTGAGAAATAACCTGTAAATTGAATTAACTGATTAATTGTGTCCAACTATGAGCCAGCAGTGTGCAGTCTGACGAGCTCTCCTGAGATCTTTCCCTGTGCCTGAGTTCAGCTAGAACCAATCCTCTGTTGGCTCTCACTTGGACTAATCCATGGACGGACTAACTGTGTCAGCTCTAATTATCAGTGTAAACACTTTATTAATGAGATACTTTAGCATTTGGTCAGATTATTAGGAGGTGGTGATGCCTGGAGAGGGGCTTCTTCTAATCTCCCTGCCACACTTCATTTGCCTTCTAATGAACATTAATCCAAAAGAGTAAAAGCAGCTCAGAACCAAATGAAGCATTTAGTTTGGTTCATTTCAAATTTTCTGAGACAAGAAAGTTCATGACATTAAAGTCTTTACATGTGGAATAATAACCTCAGCTCATCATTCTCAAATATGGTTTGTTCACATACAGTGACTTCAGAAAGTAGACCAGTTTTTTTTAACACATTTTCAAAAACAAACCTTTGTAATTTCTCATTATGTCTCACCCTCCACCTCTGCCTCACCTGCAGTCTCTCTCTCTCTCTCTCTCTCTCTCTTTTTTTTTTGACCGTCATGTGTGTCACAACTGGCTCACAAAAGTGACAAAGTGGGGAGGCCACACAATCTCAACAATTCACCATTTTTATTTAGGAAGAATAGGTAGTTGATACCAACAGTTAGCAGGCCAGCCATGTCCAGGACAAAATGCCCAGTCATGGCTGCAGCAAACAAAAGAGCACAACTGCTGTCTAAAATGGCCAGGAGGAGAGGGAGCGAGGCAAGCCTGCTGGGCCCTTATAAGCCTTCTCCAATCTTGCCAGCTCAGGTGTGCTGCATGAGTGCAAGTTCAGCTCCGCCCAGCAATCACCTGCACACACACAAAGCAAAAGAGAACAGCAGCAACAAAACTCCCTGAAAGGCCAACACAGGGCCAGAACATGTGTTAGACACAAATACTTAAACAGACACACACTGACTGCTGAAAATATTTCTTACCAATTACTGATGTCAACATTCATCAGAGAGACTCATGTATCATATATTTCCTCAGTTATCAGTCGAGCATTTCATTAAAATAACAAGTGACCATAGCAAATTCATTCAGCAGCCATAGTGGATTCCTGTTAAATCAGAGCATCAGCCTCATATTCTGGACTCCACTTTCCATGTAACTGAAACCCAGAGTAGTAAAAGTAGAGAGGAGAGATTGTGTAGAGAGAGAGAGTGTGTGTGTGTGTGTGTGTATGTGTATGTGTGTGTGTCTGAACATCATGATCTTGTGTGCTTAAATATCACATCAAGTTAACAAACATATCATCTGAACAAAACATTTCACGAATGAACTAAACACTGACATGAACTACTAACATGTACTGACTGACTGAAAACCTTGGAGGTGATCTGGACTTTCCTGTAGTTTCCTCTTGTCCTTGTAACAGCAGTAGCTCCTCCCTTCCTTGTCAATAATTGTGCAGAAATATCTGAGTGCTTCTTTCTTCCTAAATCATGAGCAAGTCCTGTCCAGTCCAACTGTTTCTGCTCCTGTTTGACTTCTGAACTTGTCTCTGGCTGTGTGTCCACTTACTGCAGCCTGTGACATCAGACTGTAGAATGTTGATACATCAAAGGCATCAAAGGACAAACACACACACACACACATACTGGTACTTATATCTTTGTGAGGACACTCTCTGGCATCATGCATTCCCTCGCTCGCCCTCTCTCTCTCTTAGCATCTCAGACCTATGTCAGTACCTGTGCCTCTGTCAAAGACCTGTACACACATAAAAGTCATGTATTCATGTAGTCATCTGTGAATGTGTGTTTGATGAGTGCAAAGTGAAAATGCTGCATGAACCTTGTTTGTGTAAAAGCTTCTTCTCTTGTTTCCTTTGCTTCTTACAACTGTCAATATTATGTGTTGATTTTTTAACATTGGTTTAATAAGAATCTCTCTGCAACGTGAAACCAATTTTGTGGGAAGGCTGAGTTACCTTGAAGCATTTCACCACCTGACAGCAACAAAGCTGGAGCCTTTTTCATCTGTCTGATGATTTAACAAACTGATATTGAAGGGTCACTGCCCTTTGACCCCATTATAAACCACTAGTGGAGTCAAAGCATCTTCAGCAGCAGCTGAACTCCTGCCTCTGCAGAGCAGGAGAACTGGAGTTGGGATCTGGGAAAAAAAAAGTGTAGGATGGAAAAAAGAGATGATAGAGAGATGACTGTGCAACTGTGATTTCATCAATTTGAAGTAAAATAGAGATATGAGAGATATGAGAAAAATAAAAAGTGTAAACAATGATAATTGTTTTGTACTGTGGAGAGAACAGCAGTCGTCTCTGCCTCTTTCCATGGTGCTGACTGAGAGGTTATGATTCTTTTTTTAAACTTTTGTTGTCTTCATCCTGTGTTGCAAATAATAATATGTGTGAACTTCATTATAGAGGCTAATGGGCTCATTATTGGCTAATTGCAGCAGGTTACTGCCATCAGCCTGGAGGACACTTTATGCTACTTCCAACAGGATTTCAGCAGATATATTAACATGAATGTTGTACACACTCCATCTATCTGTTAGTAGTTGTGTACAGTTCAGCTGCTGCTGTCCTTGGTGCTGAATTCACCAACCCAGCTGAATGGTCCTGAGTGAACAGTGAACACATGAATATCTCTTTGACCAAAAGCAGCTTCAGTTCCTGCAGACAGTCCCTATGAGGAGTAGTAGTTAGTTGAGTGGAGAAGCACTTTTATTTGTGGAGCATCTATCAAATCAGTCCAGAGTGAGTCCTCAGGGTCTAAAAGATCTCACAGCTTCTTCTCTCAGTCAACACAGCCTCAGATTCACCAACATCAGCTTGACACACTGACATCCAAAGGTTTGCTGGAGGACAGAAACACTGTGGGCTGGAAATGAATTATGAAACAAGGCTCTTAGTGAAGTTCTTTGTTCTTTCTATCCTGTGACAGTGGAAATAAAAAGTTGTGTTGAGTAAATGTCCATCATTTACACTTTACTGTGTTGGACAGTAAATAATAATAATAATGTTTCTTCTGTAGATGTTCTCACTGCAGCTGGAGGGAAGAATAAAAAAGTAAAGAAACAGCTTCAGTGGCTCTGACAGAACTAAGTGGAATAAATCTGCTGTCACGCTTGTTTGCACACAGATAACTGGCTTTATCCAATGAGACCAACTAGACTGTCTTCACTTTGACCTCTGACATATACTGGAACACCACTGTATATATGGGACTAATCAGCTCCTGTAGATACACTAGAAGGATTTTAGACTGAAAAGACATATATATTTTATAATACCATCATATATCAAAAGTGGAAAATATGCACTGATGTTATTCACACAAAAATATATTTTTTTCTTAATGTGCCAATTTTCCATATGAGCTGTCGTCTTCACCTTTTGTCCTCAGCTCATTTAGAATTATAAAGGCAGATACTTGAGTCTGACTCATGTTGTTTCCTGCATTAATCAGCTCATCTTCTGTCTTAAGGAAAATAAACTTGTACGCATGTATTTAAACTGCACATGGTCAGTGTCAGTGAACATCCCACAGCTTTAATATGTGATAAAAGAACTTTTTTTTTTCTTCCTCTGGACATTAGACAGTGTCCCCTGTGACTGTCCACCTGAGTATGAATGTTGCAGAACGGTGCAGAGACAGAATAGCACAGAGACAAACTGTTGGCTAAGATCCCATCAGAGACCAGCAAACACTTTGTGTAGCTTCCTCCTCCCATTCCCCTCCTCTTCACTGGCTTCACTTCACTACATGTGATAAATCATGGTTGTGGTGCTGAATGAAATGAGTTGGACTTCTCCACATTAGTCCTGCTGTCAGTCCTGAACCATGAAACGCTGCTTTAGTAGCAACATACTGAGCACACACAGACAGAGACAGAGACAGAGGACACACACAGACACAGTCTCTTCCTCTCTGGATAACAGTTCGGTAGGGGTCGCTAATGTCCGTGTGTGAAAGCAGCAGAAGAAGCAGAGACAGAGTCTCCAGCTCTTGTGTTCATCAGCAGCGTTCACACTGGGATTTCTTCCTCCGCTCGGCTTCATCTGCAGCGCTTTCTCTTCTGGAAATGAACCGCTGGACACGGAGCTTCGTCGGGAAGAGCGCGGAGCTTTTTGCAGCTGATTAAAGGACACCATGCTTTACTTCTGGATACACACCGTGTGGATCCCCGCCGTCGCTTTCCTCTTTGGATTTCAGGGCAAAGGATCGTTTCACTTTTTTCTTCCTGAAAACACCTGACATGACAGAGAGGTTCTGCGCTCCTCACGGCGAAGCCTCTGACTTTCTGCTGCTTCCTGTTACAGCAGAGCTCTGTTTGCTCTAAATGAAGTTAGTGATGAGTGGAGCTGAGCCGAGCTGACAGCAGTCTTCATGTACAGTAGCAGTGTGTGACACAGAGAGCAGAGCAGCCTCAGAGGCTGATGGTACAGCTGACAGCTTCAGTACAGTCTCCTCTCAGCACAGAAACATGTGGAGCCTGTTGGACTGTCTCCACTGCTGGACTTATTTCTGAGAGCTGGTCTCTCTGATGAAATGTGTGTGTGACATTTGTATTAGGCCGTATGCAAGTTAGCTTTGTGTGTATTGTTAAATAGCTGTAAATACAAACCTAACCACAGAGTGGACACTGGATACAAACCCCAGTCTCCCACCTCCACTGCTGTTAATAAACTTCATTACCTCATTCATTCAGAAAATCTGTTTCCTCTGAACATCATCCAGCCACATTATGTTTCACATAATGGATTTACTACAGTTTAGTGTATTTAGTGTATGTGGTTGTAGTGGCGAGGGAGTGAGAGAATGAATACAGGAAGACAGATGGATCAACACGGTGAACAAAACATACAGGTGTACAATGACAGTGTTGTGGTAAAGCTGAGTTACAATCCAATATCATAATACAGAGAGGGAATATATACTTCATTAAAATGAGCAGTGAAAGAGCACAGACGAAGTCACATCAATTCACTGAACTCCTCCTGTCACAGTCACAGAATAATGATCACATTACTATAGAAACTTCTGGATAAATGATGGAACAATTCGTCTTTTTCTCCGACCAACAAGAAAATGTGTTTTCTTTGAATCATGAAAATCTTTAAAACAAGTTTTGTAAGAAAAAAAGGCAAAATGACAGAAGAATTTTTCTCTCTCTCTTCAAAAACTTTCAAGAGTCATCATGAAGGAATAAAGTTACCACAACACCTCAGACCCACGGCGCAGGTGGCAGGGACTCCACCACATCACAGACTAGAGAGAAAACTTGTCTCCAACTACACCACAATCCCTGATGAGCTCAACGAGTTTTATGATCACTTTGACACTGCCAACACTGACCAACCGAGAGGAGCTGTGGCCACAGAGGGGACACAGGACACACTGTTCTCTGTGACATCAGTGGAGGTGCGGGCTGCTCTGCAGAAAACACACCCACGGAAAGCAGCAGGCCCAGACCAAACATTTACCAATGACCCTATGTATGTACAGAAAAGGTTCCAAATAAGTTACAATGATTGGTAATAACGTCCAATTGTCAATGTATATATATCTCCATGAACATAAAACCCCATAATATGCTACTTTCAGGGCACCTCTGTAACAACCTTAAGCTTTTGAACATCCACCACAACATCCCTAATTCAGTTTCCACTGGAAACATTGATGCCTCTGCCTCCACCTGATTTCCTGTCATCTCTACTGTCCATAATAAAGACATAAAAAAACCCAAATCACTTAAAGATATACTCACATTCCCATTTCCACATTCAAAGCACTGGTGTTTGATCTAATTCTTCCTGCTGTCCATACTGGCTGCCAGGAGATCCCTTCTTTAAACAATTTCTGTGGAAATGATGGGCCACAAAATCCACAGTCCTATTTCTGTGCAAACAGTAATTCCAAACTTCATCAGCATTGTTAAACAAAATCAAGTGAGTATCTTCAAATGTTTTCTTTTAGTGCAGAATGTCCTCTGTGTTTCCATCTCTCCACCACAGCTTTGAAAGGAAACATTAGGTGTAGAAACACAAAGAGGGAATTCTGGACTAAAAATACCTGGAAGATAGAAACTTGATCTACTCAGACTGCTGAAGCCTCATGTTTGTTTTCTTTTCAACTCTGGAAGTCAACTTTTCCACAGGACAGGGACTGTGGATTTTATGCTCCATCATTTCCATTAGAATTTCTTTAGAAAGGATCTGTTGCAGACAGTACAGACTTCCTAGAAATCCTTTCCCTTAACACAAACTACTGTGTATCACCAAAACAAAGTTAAGAAGTTGAGCAACCATGAGAATATCTCAAAATCATGATCAGCAATATTGTCCATGAATAATGAACATATCATTTGGACAAAACATTTCAAAACATTAACTTCTAAACTAGACACTGACATGAACTACTAACATGTACTGACTTACTGAAAACCTTGGAGGTGATGTGGACTTTCCTGTAGTTTCTCTTGTCCTTGTAACAGCAGTAGCTCCTCCCTTCCTTGTCAATAATTGTGCAGAAATATCTGAGTGCTTCTTTCTTCCTAAATCATGAGCAAGTCCCGTCCAGTCCAACTGTTTCTGCTCCTGTTTGACTTCTGAACTTGTCTCTGGCTGTGTCCACTTACTGCAGCCTGTGACATCAGACTGTAGAATGTTGATACATCAAAGGCATCAAAGGACAACACTCTCTCTCTCTCTCTCTCTCTCACACACACACACACACACACTGGTATTTATATCTTTGTGGGACACACTTGCTGACATATTGCATTCCCTAGCCCTTACCCTAACCCTAACCCAATTCTAACCCTGAAACCAAGTCTTAACCCTCAAACATCAACATGAACACAGATGGAAGCACTGCAGAGCTGCTTTGGATGGTTTAACAGGTAGAGATCATCAGATAATGGAATGACCTGATACCTTCATCTGTTTCCATAAACACATGGAGGAAATCTCCCAAACACAAACTTAACGTATCTGTACTTTACTTAAGTAAAAATAATAATGCATACTTTGTATTTTACTCCATTACATTTTGCAGCAGTTATCTGTACTTTCTACTCCACTACATTTCTACAATTTATGCACATTACTCGTTACATGTTATGAACATAATTTCCTCAAAATCTTGCATGAAAAAAAAAAATAGACTGCGTTGAGGCGTTGTTTGCCATTGCCAACCAATCAGGTGGCTCTATTACCCCAATGATGGCAGCAGAGCGCTTTGGTAGCAGCAGGAGCTAGTGGGCTGGCCTGATTCCGCGAGAAGAAACGACATACAACATCAACATGGACCCAGAGCCAGCGTCGGCTGAGCCTGAGTCTGAGCCCTCCAGCTCAGCTCAGCACTGAGACGACCCATTGCATGAGTACTTTTACTTTAAAAAATACTTTAAAGTAAATTTAAAAGTAAGTACTTAGTACTTTTACTTAAGTAAGATTCTTGATGCAGTACTTCCACTTTCACTTGAGGATATTTTTTATGGATATTTTGTACCTTTACTTAAGTACTAAGCTTCAGTACTTCCTCCACCACTGGATGAAAGCAGTCAGTTATTGATACACAATTACCAAGTATTTGTTGAGTATTTATTTTAGACAAACTTGTTTTATTAGAAAATAAATATGAACATCTATACAAACGCCTTTCTTTACAGTGGTTCTGTCACAATGAAACCAAACAAGTCTAAAACACACCAAGCATGCACATTTTTTATATGTAAATATTACACAGCCACTGTAATGAAAGGCTTTAGGTTTTGTGGGTCTAGCTTTCATTTTTCTTGCAGCTGCATCTTTTTTTTCTCTTTGGAGGAGTGGTCTTTTTGTCCAATATCTGATAAAAAAAATGGAGAGGTAAGGATTATGTTTATAACAGGATGTTTTGATATAAGCAATTCATTTGGTCATGTTAAGATATTGCTACATATGTTGTAAAGTGCTTTTTACTCTGTGTTGCCTGATCAGAAGCAGTATGCTGCTGTTCAGGATCCTTGGACATCATAGCCTGGACGGAATGAGGTGTGTATTTCAGGATGTGGGTTATATGAAAATTAGACAGATGAGATGTTGGGTCAAGAGTTTGAGTGACAGTCTTTTCTTGTTAATGTTAATCTAATGAGAAAGCAAGTCCACTCTACCTTCTGTGGGTTGTTGCAGTGGAAGAGTGGCATTTTCTCCAGCATGTGGTATGTCCATTGGTGTCTTCTTCCATTTCTAAAGGAATAGAAAAGATAATTAGTTTGGAGAAATTCAAAGCAGGACACGGTGGAAACAGTTTCTATTGGTTTATAAATGAAGAGATTCTATCTGTGAATTTTCAGCACCTGGTGGAATAAGAGTGTGCAGGCTTCCTGATAACGCTTTAGTTGTTCTTTTGTCTTTTTCGTTGTTTTTTGTTGGAATTCTAGCCTTTGTTTTAGTGCTGTAATAGTTGTGCCTGCCTGATTGTGCTGTCTATGACATCAGTTGAGGTTTGGTATATGTTGTTCTGTAAAGTTCAGGCTGAAAGCATCTCAGTCAAGCATGTGCTGCCCTGGAAGCAAAGAAATATTAGTTAGAAGAAGGCCTATGAAAGGGTCATAGTTCTAGCTTATCAGTCTGTGAAACAGGAAAGCACTTAAGGATATAGTAGCTGTAGAGCCTGGTTTGATTTCTGTACATGTGGGTGGTTCATTGATGGCAATTTTGAGGGTGAAGAAATGCCATGTCTGTGAAGAACATGGAAAACTTATAAACAATGGTATATATAAGTGGTTTAGCATGTGCATGCAGTAAATTATTTAGTGTTAAAATGTACCATTGTTTTTCCAATAGTAAGCAATGTCTCACTTGATGTGTAGGAAACTCTGGCTGTAGGCAGAAGTGCTCTAAGTGGCAGTTTTTGGTCGAGGGGATTTAAACATGGAGTGGCTCCTCCCCTTCATGGTGTTTGTGGTTTTTAGTGTGTGAAAATGCAGAGTTTGGTCAGAGAGAATGTGAGAGAAATGGTCAGGTCAGGGTCTGTTGAGAAAGTATTTGAATAAGGAAAGTTACAGGTAGGTGGTTATCTTGTAAAGGTGAAGTGTTTGTGTGAGTGGAATTTACATGTAGAGATGTGTATTTGGTTCAAGTATTCAAATTGCATAGACAATAGGTTGCTGATGAGTTGGTGTTAGAGTGTGTCCACATGTTTGTGACAGAGTTAGTAATTTTTAATCACATATTAAATTATGTGGTTTAATATGTCACATGTTAAAGTTAAGTCAGGCAGTATTTGGTAAGGTGTGAGAGTATGAGGAGTTTCACCATATGTGTTTATGAAAATATAAGTTGTTGGTGATGATTATGGCAACTTAGGCTATGAGTATGCATCAATAAAAGGCATATGTTTGGTTGTGACAGAGAAAAAGGACCAAGTGTTCATATATACATGTAATAAATAAAATTAGTATGTTTGAATAACTAGTGATAATAGAATAAAAAGTAATAATGTATGATAACATGGAGTGCATGGTCATAAAAGAACATATGGCATCACCACTCTGCTTTGAATTTCACAGTCTTTGAAGTTCCAGTCATTTTGCAACCTGTTGGAGCTTACGCCTCTGGATTCACAGGGCAGCTGCAGCCCTACCATTGAAACATGCTGGTTTTTACAGGCATCCCCTAGGGGAAATAGGATAGCCAAGGTTCAACAAAGAAAACTGGAGAGATTACAGTGGACAATACAAAATTATTTAATCCTAGTTGCTCTCACATCACAGAGGGTTACAACAATGTGGGGAGGATGATAAAAGGGCAGCACTAAGGCAGCACCTAGAGAGCAAACAGGAGGAGAGAAAACCAGGAGCAGAGAGAAGGAAAAACCAGGAAAGAAAGAACACACACACACAGACACCCAGCCTGGCATTAGAATGTTTTAATAAGATCAATGTCAGGAGTAAATAAAAAAGAATATGAAACGTGTAAGAGCTGTGGTTATGAATGTATGAAAAAAAATAAATTAGTATAAAGAGGAAGTCGATGTGTGTAGCTGTAGTTTTTGTGGGCTTTTGTGTTTTACATGGCTATTTGAGAGTGATGGTCAAAGGCAAACAAATGGAAATGTAAGCTGTGCAGACAGGTGTCTTATGTGTGGGGTGTATTTATCATCTGATCAAGAGGATATAAATGTGAATTGAGGCAGCTCTGTGGGATGCCAAAGGCATGTAAAAGTACCTGGAGTTTTACGGCTTTCAGGCCCTTTTTGATAGGGACAGTTCAGCAGGGTACTGTTATCTACGGGTCTTTTCAGTGTGTAGCTGAGCTGTTTGGTCAGGGGATGGGCAAATATACAAATGAAAATGAAAGATCCCAGATGGTTGTTTGTGTGGATGTACTGAGAGTTGTTAAAGAGGTGATATATCTGATCTCTGTTTAATCTGTATATGATCCAAGATGCCAGCAATGTTGTAAGGTAAGTAAGTTGATTCATGTTAGTATAAAAGCTGCATCGTGTTTAAAGCCTATTTTATTATATTGTAGAGCGATATGTGCTTTTCTTAGCAAGTAAGAAATGTGTTATTACCAACATTTACACAGTATGTCAACTGTCCTACCAGAGACAATAAAACACTGGATCATTTTGAAAGTGCCAACACCAAAGAGGCATATCTGCAACCCCCCGGGCAAGGCAGTGGGCTGACCACAACATTGAACATCTACAGCCTGTGTACAAACCTATAGCACAGGCTGCCTGTGGAGTCCCGTGTGGTGAAGAGGTGGACCACTGAGATGCAGGAGGCCTGAGGGACTGCTTCAACACCACTGTGGGGCTTGAGTTTCATGGACTCCTAATGGAGACCTCAACACAGACACCATAACGGATTACATAACTGCTGTGAAAACACCAGCTCTCCAAAGGGTACGTGTTTCTGCCAGCAACAAATCAGGATTACCTCTGACATTAAAGCTCTACTGAGGGAGAAGAGAGCTTGCATGTGACAGGAAGCTCAAGGCTGCCAGAAAGAGCTGAGAAGGAAGATCAGGGAGGGCAAGGCCAGGCACAAGAGGGAAGGAGGAGCAGCGAAGCAGCAAAACATCAGTGGGTGTGGAGGGAGCCCAAAGACCATTCAGGCTTGCAACACCCCACCCCAGGCTGAGGGGGGCCTGGTGCGAACGCATTTGAACCAACACTTCAACCTACTTGACTCAGCCACCCACTAGTCCCCCCCACGCAGCTGCCCCACACCTGTCAACTGGACACGCCCCACACCCCAGCCCTTCTACACACCTCCAGCTCAACCAATGCCCCACTCCTACAGCCCTTCACACCTTCACTATTCCCCCACTGGTTTGGTGGACTGTGTAACTCCCCCAGCCCACCCCTGTCCTTCACACCTGCCTCAGGTGAGGAGAGAGCTGAGGAGGATCAGCACGAAAGGCAGCTGGACCAGACGGCATCAGCCCAGGCTCCAGAAATCCGTGCAGAGGAACTGTGTGGGATTATAAGGCAAGTTCAACCTGAGCCTGTTGAGGATGGTACCACAGCTATGGAAGACCTCCTGTGTGGTACCAGTGCCCAAATACCACATGCCAGATCCAAGAGCTTCAGGCCAGTGGCTCTCACCCACCCATGATGAAGACACGGAGAGACTGGTCTGGGCCACCTCCGAGCTGGAGGTGTGAGCCCAGAAATGGATCCTCTGGTAGTTCCCCACCGACCCGGGATCGGAGGAGATCGCTGTGGGATTTTCTCCTGCCAAAATTGTGCCCTGGACTCAACGGAGAAGCCTGTAAGCTGTGAGGATTCCTATTCCTTTGATTTCTCCAGCGATTCAACACCATTCAGCCTGTGCTTGAGGTAAGCTGGTGCGGTCTGGAGGGATCACAGGGCAGAGCGGGTCCTGGGACTACCCCACAAACAGGCCCAGTTTAGAGAGCTGGGATCTGTGTGTCTGACCCCTGACCTGCAGTGTAAGGCCTCAAGGATGCTTGCACCTTCCTCTTCACCCTCTACACTGCAGACTTCAGACACAGCCACAGACGGCTGTGTCCTGCCTGTTTCGGACGAACTTGGATTGCCGGCCTGATCAGCTGGCGACATAGATGCAGAGTAATAGAGGAGGATTGCAAGAGGACTTCGTGGACTGAGTCACAAACCACCTCCTCATCAACGTAGGGAAACCAAGGAGATGGTAGGATTGCGAGACACCGGGAACACCCTCACCGTGAACATCCAGGGACATTGTGAGTGGACTCATAAGTACCTGGGTGTTCACCCAAACCACAAACTGACTGGACTGGAACACAGATGCACTGTACAGGAAGGGACAGAGTAGGCTCTACCTCCTGAGGGAGATTGGCGAGAAAGAAGGGTCCTATAAAACTGTATCTATGCTGACCATAGCCCACTCCTGCAGGATGTCAGCCTGCAGAGCAGTCACAGACTGTTCCACTGGTGAAGGAGATTTGGAAAATCTTTCCTTCCCAAGGTTGTATTCTATAATCTAGCATTGTTACATTAATTCCATTGATTACAGTTACGCAACCATCTGTAACATCAATGTGCATAACCCAACAATCTCCATCTCATATTTATTTATTTATGTAGGTATATTTTTAATTTTTTTTACAGCAGCTATTTTCTTGTCTCATAGTTATTCTACCTTATTTAAATCTTGTTCTGGCCATATTGGCCTCTTACTTATATCTCACTTTCACTTATTGTACTGTATCCCTGCTGTTGCTAAAATGCAATTTCCCCACTGAGGGACTAATAAAGGATAAACTATACTAACAGCCTTAAGAAAATGTTAGATGAGGACCAACTTATGATAATTCTTTATGATTTACTTAAACATTACGATCACACAAGAAATTTTGAGGGCATGATGGGATTTTTCAGGCTGGATGGGAGAACCTCAGCCAAGGGCTAGCGTTGAAGCAGAGTTCGGGGTCCAGCTGAGGCCCCGCCACCTTCTCTTGCAGTCTTTAGTCTTCAAAAAATTCTAAGTTTTCAGATCTTGGTCAGAGAAAAATGGCCAGAGTCAATCAAATTCAGGAGATCAGAGAAGTTGAGTCCAGGATGCTTTATTCCCTCCAAGACAGAGTTCAAAGGCAATGAGCAGTCCTGTGAACAACTGAATTTCTTAGCAAATGTACATCACATTTTATATGGTGGGCTGCACTTTCCATAGGGCATGTCTGGCTGTTTCAACACGCTTGGTATGTCTCATCCCATTTTCTAAATAGTCAAATGCTTTTTATTGGTGTCAACAACTATCTCATCGTAATTCTTCTTTTTCAGGTAATTTCCCAGGTTTCACCTGAGCAATGGCAGTCTCTGGTAAGTGTACCACCTGTTAACTTCTATTTCACGTTTTGATAGTGTCGGGAGTTTAGAATTAATTTTATCTTTCCAAGTTAATCTTTTCTCAGTTTCGGCGTCCCCAGTTCAGCAGTAATAAGCAGAGTGGCAGCTGGTGTTGCTGGAGTGTATGAGAACAGCTGGTGCACAGAAATAAGCGAAAATCCCCATAACTTCCTATATTAGGAGCACATAGATAAAATGAAACATAGTACAACATAAACAAGTTCCTAACACACAACTGAAACCCTGGCCATCACAATATCAGCGCCTTGCCAAAAGACGGCAGAGATAAATGTGACATCAATGCAGTTTGGATAAACCAATATAACAAATCACCTGGTGTTGGAATGCCAATTTAGATAATATGTTGTAGATGCATATGCAATGGGTTGTACAATCTCGTTATTGCTATCTAAATCTGAGAGGCAAATGAGGCTTTTATTTTTTATAGTTTTTGTTCCAACTGGAGATAATATTGTTAAAATGAGCTTACCTGTTACTGTCCAGTGGATTTATACACTTCACTGCACACATTCATGAGAACTACACTCAGTGCTCACTTTATTAGGTACACCTGGACAATCCAACGCAGTCTGCGTCAAGTTGAAGCAGCAAATGTTTTTGTATTTTGTGAAAACACGCCTTTGAGAAATAACCTGTGTAAATTGAATTAATTGATTAATTGTGTCCAACTATGAGCCAGCAGTGCAGTCTGACTAGCCTCCTGGAGATCTTTCCCTGTGCCTGAGTTCAGCTAGAACCAATCCTCTGTTGGCCTCACTTGGACTAATCCATACTACCTAATCTGTGTCAGTTTCCACTATCAGTGTAAACACTTTATTAATGAGATACTTAGCATTTGGTCAGATTATTAGAGGTGGTGATGCCTGGAGGAGGGCTTTCTAATCTCCCCTGCCACACTTCATTTGCTCTCTAATGAACACATTAATCCAAAAGAGAGTAAAAGTAGCCTTGTGAACCAAATGAAGCATTTAGTTTGGTTCATTTCAAATTTTCTGAGACAAGAAAGTTCATGACATTAGTTCCTACATGTGAATAATAACTCAGCTCATCATTCTCAAATATGGTTTGTTCACATGGGGAGTGACTTCAGAAAGTAGACCAGTTTTTTTTAACACATTTTCAAAACAAACCTTTGTACTCTCATTACACCTGTCTCCACTCCTGCCTCACCTGCAGTCTCTCTCTCTCTCTCTCTCTCTCTCTTTTTTTTTGACCGCTATGTGTGTCACAACTGGCTCACAAAGTGAGCAAAGTGGGGAGGCCACACACAATCACAACAATTCACCATTTTATTTAGGAAAGAATAGGTAGTTGATACCAAGCGCAGTTACAGGCTTAGGCCAGCCATGTCCAGGACAAAATGCAGTCCAGTCATGGCTGCAGCAAGACAAAGAGCACAACTTCTGTCTAAAAATGGCCAGGAGGAGAGAAGAGTTGAGGTGCCTGCTGGAGAAGGCCCTTATAAGCCTTCTCTCCAATCTTGCCAGCTCAGGTGTGCTGCATGAGTGCAAGTTCAGCTCCGCCCAGCAATCACCTGTACACACACAAAGCAAAGAGAACAAAGCAGCAACAAAACTCCCTGAAAGGCCAACACAGGCTGTAACATGTTAGACACAACACTTAACAGACACACACTGACTGGCTGAAAATATTTCTTACCACTCATTGATGTCAACATTCATCAGAGAGACTCATGTATCATATTCTCAAATATCAGTCGATACTTTTATTAAAATAACAAGTGACCAGCAAATCTATTCAGCAGCCATAGTGGATTCCTGTTAAATCAGAGCATCAGCCCTCATTCTGGACTCCACTTTCCATGTAACTGAAACCCAGAGTAGTAAAAGTAGAGAGGAGAGATTGTGTAGAGAGAGTGTGTGTGTGTGTGTGTATGCATGTGTGTCTGAACATCATGATCTTGCGTTTAAATATCACATCAGTTAACAAATGAGCATCATTCTGTTCAAAAACATTTCACTTAATGAACTAAAATGACATGAACTACTAACATGTACCACCACTGAAAACCTGAGTGTGATCTTGACTTTCCTGTAGTTTCCTCTGTCCTGTAACAGCAGTAGCTCCTCCCTTCCTTGTCAATAATTGTGCAGAAATATCTGAGGCTTCTTTTCTTCCTAAATCATGGAGTAAGTCCTCATCCATCCAACTGTCTCTGCTGCTCCTGTTTGACTTCCTGAATTGTCTCTGGCTGTGTCCACTTACTGCAAGTGCCTGTGACATCAGACTGTGAAATGTTGATACATCAAAGGCATCAAAGGACAAACACACACACACACATACTGGTACTCTCTATATCTTGAGGCACTCTGGCATCATGTATTCCCTCTAACTCCTCTCTCTTCTCTTAGCACTTGGGACTCATACACAGTACCAGTTTGTCATCAAAGACCTGTACAATAATATAGTCATGTATTCATGTGGTAGTCATTCAGAATGTGTGTTTGATGAGTGCAAAGTGAAATGCTGTATGAACCTTGTTTGTGTAAAAGTGCTTCTTTCTCTTGTTTCCTTTGCTTCTAAGCAACTGCTTCATTATTATGTGTTGATTTTTTAACATTGGTTTAATAAGAATCTTCTGCAACGTGAAACCACCTTTTGTGGGAAGGTTGAGTACTTTGAAGCATTTCACCACCTGACAGCAGCAAAAAGCTGGCTCTTTTTCATCTGTTCACATGATTTAACAAACTGATATTGAAGGGCCGCCTTTTTGACCCCATTATAAAACCACATTACTAGTGAGTCAAAGCATCTTCAGCAGCAGCTGAACTCCTGCCTCTGCAGAGCAGGAGAACTGGAGTTGGGATCTGGGGAAAAAGGTAGGATGGAAAAATAAGAGATGATAGAGAGATGATTGTGCAACTGTGATTTCACTGAATTTGAAGTAAAATAGAGATATGAGAGATATGAGAAAATAAAAGTGTAAACAATGATACTGTTTTGTACTGTGGAGAAGGCAGTCGCCCTGCCCTCTTCCATGGTGCTGACTGAGAGGTTATGATTCTTTTTAAACTTTTGTTGTCTTCTATCCTGTGTTGCAAATAATAATATGTGTGAACTTCATTATAGAGTATAATGGTTTTATTATTAATTGTAGCAGGTTACTGCCATCAGCCTGAGGACACTTTTATGCTACTCAACAGGATTTCAAAGAGATATATTACGAATGTTGTACACTCCATTCATCTGTTAGTAGTTGTGCATAGTTCAGCTGTTGCTGTCCTGGAAAGTGAATTCTACTAACCCAGCTGGGAATGGTCCTGAGGAACAGGAACACATGAATATCTCTTTGACTAAAAGCAGCTTCCAGTTCCTGCAGACAGTCCCTATGAGGAGTAGTATAGTTGAGTGGAGAAGCACTTTTTATTTGTGGAGCATCTATCAAATCAGTCCAGAGTGAGTCCTCAGGGTCTAAAAAGATCCTTGCTAGCTTCTTTTCCTTCAGTCAACACAGCCTCAGATTCACCCAACATCAGCTTGACACACTGACATCCAAAGGTTTGCTTGAGGACAGAAACTGTGGGCTGGAATGAATTATGAAACAAGGCTCTTAGTGGGTTCTTTGTTCTTCTATCCTGTGACAGTGGAAAAGTTGTTGATAAATGTCCATCATTACACTTTTATCAGTGTTGGACAGTAAATAATAATAATAATGTTTCTTTTTCTGCTGTTGTCACGCTTTGTTTGCACACAGATAACTGCTTTATCCAATGAGACCAACTAGACTGTCTTCACTTTGACCTCTGATATATACTGGAACAATTACTGTATATATGGGACTAATCAGCTCCCTGTAGATACACTAGAAGGATTTTTAGACTGAAAAGACATATATATTTTTATAATACCATCATATATCAAAAGTGGAAAATATGCACTGATGTTATTCACACAAAAAATATATTTTTCTCTTAATGTGCTAATTTTTCCATAAGGAGCTGTCGCCTTCACCTTTTGGTCCCTCAGCTCATTTAGGAATTATAGAAGGCAGATACTGAGTCTGACTCATGTTGTTTCCTGCATTAATCAGCTCATCTTCTGTCTTTAAGGAAAATAAACTTGTAATGCATATTAAACTGCATTAAGGTCAGTGTCATGGCATCCCACAGCTATGTTATATACAAAAGAACTTTTTTCTTTCTGGACATTAGACAGTGTCCTGTGACTGTCCACCTGAGTATGAATGTTGCAAACGGTGCAGAGACAGAATAGCACAGAGACAAATCCGTTGGCTAAGATCCCATCAGAGACCAGCAAACACTTTGTGTAGCTTCCTCCTCCCATTCCCCCTCCTCTTCACTGCTTCACTTCACTGGCTATTTTGTGATAAATCATGGTTGGTGGTGCTGAAGAAATGAGCTGGACTTCCACAGGGGCCGTCCTGCTGTCAGTCCTGTCCATGAAATGCCAAGCTTTAGGAAGCAAATACTGGAGCACACACACAGAGAGCAGACAGACCTACAGACATGTGCCCTCTTCCTCTCTGGATAACAGTTCCGGTAGGGTCGCTAATGTCCGTGAAAGCAGCAGAAGAAGCAGACAGAGTCTCCAGCTCTTGTGTTCATCAGCAGCGTTCACACTGATTTCTTTCCTCCGCTCGGCTTCATCTGCAGCGCTTTCTTCTGGAAATGAACCGCTGGATACGGAGCTGTCGGGAGTATATGGATTGCAGCTGGATTAAAGGACACCATGCTTTTTACTTCTGGATACACACTGTGTGGATCCCTGCCGTCGCTTTCCCTTTGGATTTCAGGGCAAAGGATCGTTTCAATTTTTTTCTTCCTGAAACACCTGACATGACAGAGAGGTCTGCGCTCCTCACGGCGAAGCTTTCTGACTTTCTGCTGCTTCCTGTTACAGTGCAGAGCTCTGTTTGCTCTAAATGAAGTTAGCATATGGAGGCTGGTTTGCTTGACAGCCCTCATGTACAGTAGCAGTGTGTGACACAGAGAGTAGAGTAGCCTCAGAGGCTGATGGTACAGTTGACAGCTCAGGCACAGTCTCCTCAAAGACAGAAAGGTGGTCGCTTGGACTGTCTCACTCATGGACTTATTTGAGAGCTTCTTCTGGTCTCTGATGAAATGTGTGTGTGACATTTGTATTAGGGGTCAGATGCAAGTTAGCTTGTGTGTATTTTTGTTAAATAGCTCAAACCTAACTACAGAGTGGACACTGGATACAAAACCCCAGTCTCCCACCTCCACTGCTGTTAATAAACTTCATTACTTATCTATTCTAGAAAATCTGTTTCTGAACATCATCCACATTGTTTATATTGATTTACTACAGTTTAGTGTATTTAGTATGTGGGACAGTGAGTTTAGGAGTGGAGAGAATACACAGAAGACAGATGGATCAACACGGTGAACAAAACATACAGGTGTACAATGACAGTGTTGTGGTAAAGCTGAGTTACAATCCTTAACACGCAATACAGAGAGGAATATATACTTCATTAAAAATGAGCAGGAAAAGTACAGACGAGTCACATCAATTCACTGAACTCCTCCTGTCACAGTCACAGAATAATGATCACATTACTATAGAAACTTCTGGATAAATATGAACAATTGCCTTTTTTCTCCTAATTCAACAAGAAAAATGTGTTTTCTTTGAATCATGAAAATCTTTAAAACAAGTTTAGGCAAAAAGGCAAAATGACAGAAGAATTTTTCCTCTCTTCAAAAACTTTCAAGAGCTTCACTGCTGAAGGAATAAAGTTACCACAACACCTCAGACCCACGGCGCAGGTGCAGGGACTCCACCACATCACAGACTATGAGAGAAAAACTTGTTCCAACTACACCACAAATCCCTGATGAGCCCAACGAAGTTTTCAAGATCACTTTGACACTGCCAACACTGACCAACTGAAAGCCCATAATATGCTACTTTCAGGCACCCCTGTAACAAACCTTCAAGCTTCTGAACATCTACCACAACATCCCTAATTCAGTTTCCACTGGAAACAATTGATGCCTCTGCCTCCACCTTGATTTCCTGTCATCTCTACTGTCCATACTAAAGGCATAAAAACCCAAATCACTTAAAGATATACTCACATATTCATTTCCACATCTAAAGCACTGGTGTTTGATCTAATTCTTCCTGCTGTCCATACTTCGGCTGCCAGGAGATCCTTTCTTTAAACAATTTCTGTGGAAATGATAGGTCAATAAAAAATCCACAGTCCCATGTCTGTGCAAATAGTCATTCCATCAGTCATCAGCATTGTTAAACAAAATCAAGTGGGTATCTTCAAATGTTTGTCTTTAGCAGAATTTCCTCTCAAAGTGTTTCCATCTCCACCACAGCTTGTAAGGAAACATTAGTGTAGAAACACAAAGAGGGGAATCCTTGGACTAAAATACCTGGAAGATAGAAACTTGATCTACTCAGACTGTTGAAGCTCTCATGTTTGCTTCTCTTTTCAACTCTTGAAGTCAACTTCTTTCCACAGACAGGACTGTGGATTTTATGTTCCATCATTTCCATTAGAATTTCTTTAGAAAGGATCTTGTTGCAGACAGTACAGACTCCTTGGAAATCCTTTCCTTTACACAAACTACAAGTGTATCACTAGCAAAAAAGTGAAGTTGAGCAACCATGAGAATATCTCACAATCATGATCAGCATTAAAAAAAACCAATATTGTCCATGAATGATAAGCACACAATCAAACCACTGGGCTTATGGGTGTATGACATTTGTCGTCCCAATTTAACAAACACATCATACCGGACAAAACATTTCCAAAACATTAACTTCTAAACACTGACATGAACTACTAACATGTACTGATTTACTGAAAAACCTTGAGCTGATCTGGACTTTCCTGTAGTTTCCTCTTGTCCTTGTAACAGCAGTAGCTCCTCCCTTCCTTGTCAACAATTGTGCAGAAATATGTGAGTGGTTCTTTCTTCCCAAATCATGAGCAAGTCCTGTCCAGTCCAACTGTTTCTGCTCCTGTTTGACTTCTGAACTTGTCTCTGGCTGTGTGTCCACTTACTGCAGCCTCTGACATCAGGCTGTAGAATGTTGATACATCAAAGGCATCAAAGGACAAACACACACACACACTGGTACTTACAGGCACATGTTGATATAACACTTGTTGACATAATGCATTCCCAGTCCTTACCCTAACTCTCTCAACCAAAAACCTAATTCTAAACCCCTGAAACCAAGTCTTAACCTCAAACAGCAAACATGAACACAGATGGAAACAGCAGCAGAGCTGCTTTGGATGAATGAAACAGGTAGAGATCATCAGATAATGGAATGACCTGATACCTTCCATCTGTTTCCCATAAACACATGGAGGAAATTCCCAAACACAAACTTAACCACAATGTGACTCAGCAGTTAACAAACACACTACTTGCATGTAAACTCTCAACACCAGCATAAAAAATAAGTCATTGTTTTAGGATCTGAAGAAGAAGATTCAGGATGAAGGAGATCAGAGACAGGAGCCCCAAGCAACAGAAGAGAGACAAATAAAAGAAATTAAAACACAAACTACAAAACAGATGAAGAATCACCTTAAAGTCATTGCCAGTAGGAAATAAAGTTTTTGTTTCTGGACCCAGACTGAGAAAAATACCAGTAACTGAAAAAATAATGGATGAAACAATGTTGAGAGAAAAATGCTTCCTCCCCTTCCATCCAGCCTGGTTATTTTACAGCTTCTACTCCCAGAACATGATGATATAGTGTCAGCTTTAACTTTCACCATCAATGGACCCAGAGCTGAAGGCTTCGCTGAGCCACTCAGAATCAGACAACCATCTTTGGCCGTGCATTTAATGGTGATGGCAGAGGCATAAATCAGTATATCTATATTCTTTATCAAAATTTCCGGCGCAGTACATTAAGAGCGCGGCTTGAATTTGACTCAGCTTGAGATCCGAGGGTCGTGGTCTGATCCTCTACCAAGCGCAAAAAACGGCTACGGTGGTGGTGAAGAAGACGCGCCTCCCCTGCCTCTGCGACCATGGCTGTGGTGTTCTGAGCAAGGCACCGATTCACCCAAGTGCCCCACTTAGCAAGCCCTCCTGCCCCAGCGCTCTAGTGCATGTTGCTCATGTGCAATACGTTTGTGTGTGTGTTTCTGTCTAGCTGGTGGGTAGTTCGAGAATAAATTTCCAGGAGTGGACCAATACAGAAATTTAAAATAAAGAACAAAAACATTCACACTGAGATTAAACCCATTGCATGAGCATTTCCTTTTACTTTAAAAAATACTTAAAGTAAATTCTAAAAGTAAGTACTTAGCACTCTTACTTGAGCAAGACTTTGATGCAGTACTTCCACTTTCACTTGAGGATATTTTTTATGGATATTTATGTATTTCTTTTACTTGGGTACTAAGCTTCAGTACTTCCTCCACCACTGGCCTCCACTTGATTCAGGTGACAGGTGTAACTGTTATCTCAGTGTGATGCAGAGAAGAGAGCAACATACAGCAGGACTCTCTGTGGGATTTAAGCCTAACAGCACAAGATAAGTTGAACGAGATCTTAAAAGAAACATGAGTCAAAATGATTCTCTGTGCAGCTGATCTGTTGCAGAAACAACAACTAAAACTGTCTGTAGGTAATGGAGAGATAGTGAATACTACCCTCACTTCAATAAAGAGGTGACAGAAAATAATGTCTACTGCAAAAGTCAACAGAGCTGTGACTGTATTTAAGAGGCAACATACTGTGATTGACATTAACAACTGACAGTCATGTTACCAATAAAATCTGTTTCATACTTGAAAGTGCCTTAACAGGACAAACTAAAAACATCAAAGATATTTCATCACATCTCGTCCTTTCTATTCAGCAGCAATCAAATCAGTCTCATTGATGTTGTCTGATGGAGAGTTTGTCTTGGCCTGTAGACTGAGGAGCAGACACTTAGCTGTTGAAAAGCTTTCAGTCTATTAATCCATTATATTCACCCTGATATGAGAGTTTGATTTATTAGTGCTTAGGATTATATTTACTTTTCCTTTGTTAGAGTTGGAGGTTAAATTCACCATTTGCTGTTTGCTGTCGGTTAAAGTAAAAAAAATAGAATGATTAATGTGGAAGATGAAAGCAGTCAGTTATTGATACACAATTACCAAGTATTTGTTGAGTATTTATTTTAGACAAACTTGTTTTATTAGAAAATAAATATGAACATCTATACAAACGCCTTTCTTTACAGTGGTTCTGTCACAATGAAACCAAACAAGTCTAAAACACACCAAGCATGCACATTTTTTATATGTAAATATTACACAGCCACTGTAATGAAAGGCTTTAGGTTTTGTGGGTCTAGCTTTCATTTTTCTTGCAGCTGCATCTTTTTTTTCTCTTTGGAGGAGTGGTCTTTTTGTCCAATATCTGATAAAAAAAATGGAGAGGTAAGGATTATGTTTATAACAGGATGTTTTGATATAAGCAATTCATTTGGTCATGTTAAGATATTGCTACATATGTTGTAAAGTGCTTTTTACTCTGTGTTGCCTGATCAGAAGCAGTATGCTGCTGTTCAGGATCCTTGGACATCATAGCCTGGACGGAATGAGGTGTGTATTTCAGGATGTGGGTTATATGAAAATTAGACAGATGAGATGTTGGGTCAAGAGTTTGAGTGACAGTCTTTTCTTGTTAATGTTAATCTAATGAGAAAGCAAGTCCACTCTACCTTCTGTGGGTTGTTGCAGTGGAAGAGTGGCATTTTCTCCAGCATGTGGTATGTCCATTGGTGTCTTCTTCCATTTCTAAAGGAATAGAAAAGATAATTAGTTTGGAGAAATTCAAAGCAGGACACGGTGGAAACAGTTTCTATTGGTTTATAAATGAAGAGATTCTATCTGTGAATTTTCAGCACCTGGTGGAATAAGAGTGTGCAGGCTTCCTGATAACGCTTTAGTTGTTCTTTTGTCTTTTTCGTTGTTTTTTGTTGGAATTCTAGCCTTTGTTTTAGTGCTGTAATAGTTGTGCCTGCCTGATTGTGCTGTCTATGACATCAGTTGAGGTTTGGTATATGTTGTTCTGTAAAGTTCAGGCTGAAAGCATCTCAGTCAAGCATGTGCTGCCCTGGAAGCAAAGAAATATTAGTTAGAAGAAGGCCTATGAAAGGGTCATAGTTCTAGCTTATCAGTCTGTGAAACAGGAAAGCACTTAAGGATATAGTAGCTGTAGAGCCTGGTTTGATTTCTGTACATGTGGGTGGTTCATTGATGGCAATTTTGAGGGTGAAGAAATGCCATGTCTGTGAAGAACATGGAAAACTTATAAACAATGGTATATATAAGTGGTTTAGCATGTGCATGCAGTAAATTATTTAGTGTTAAAATGTACCATTGTTTTTCCAATAGTAAGCAATGTCTCACTTGATGTGTAGGAAACTCTGGCTGTAGGCAGAAGTGCTCTAAGTGGCAGTTTTTGGTCGAGGGGATTTAAACATGGAGTGGCTCCTCCCCTTCATGGTGTTTGTGGTTTTTAGTGTGTGAAAATGCAGAGTTTGGTCAGAGAGAATGTGAGAGAAATGGTCAGGTCAGGGTCTGTTGAGAAAGTATTTGAATAAGGAAAGTTACAGGTAGGTGGTTATCTTGTAAAGGTGAAGTGTTTGTGTGAGTGGAATTTACATGTAGAGATGTGTATTTGGTTCAAGTATTCAAATTGCATAGACAATAGGTTGCTGATGAGTTGGTGTTAGAGTGTGTCCACATGTTTGTGACAGAGTTAGTAATTTTTAATCACATATTAAATTATGTGGTTTAATATGTCACATGTTAAAGTTAAGTCAGGCAGTATTTGGTAAGGTGTGAGAGTATGAGGAGTTTCACCATATGTGTTTATGAAAATATAAGTTGTTGGTGATGATTATGGCAACTTAGGCTATGAGTATGCATCAATAAAAGGCATATGTTTGGTTGTGACAGAGAAAAAGGACCAAGTGTTCATATATACATGTAATAAATAAAATTAGTATGTTTGAATAACTAGTGATAATAGAATAAAAAGTAATAATGTATGATAACATGGAGTGCATGGTCATAAAAGAACATATGGCATCACCACTCTGCTTTGAATTTCACAGTCTTTGAAGTTCCAGTCATTTTGCAACCTGTTGGAGCTTACGCCTCTGGATTCACAGGGCAGCTGCAGCCCTACCATTGAAACATGCTGGTTTTTACAGGCATCCCCTAGGGGAAATAGGATAGCCAAGGTTCAACAAAGAAAACTGGAGAGATTACAGTGGACAATACAAAATTATTTAATCCTAGTTGCTCTCACATCACAGAGGGTTACAACAATGTGGGGAGGATGATAAAAGGGCAGCACTAAGGCAGCACCTAGAGAGCAAACAGGAGGAGAGAAAACCAGGAGCAGAGAGAAGGAAAAACCAGGAAAGAAAGAACACACACACACAGACACCCAGCCTGGCATTAGAATGTTTTAATAAGATCAATGTCAGGAGTAAATAAAAAAGAATATGAAACGTGTAAGAGCTGTGGTTATGAATGTATGAAAAAAAATAAATTAGTATAAAGAGGAAGTCGATGTGTGTAGCTGTAGTTTTTGTGGGCTTTTGTGTTTTACATGGCTATTTGAGAGTGATGGTCAAAGGCAAACAAATGGAAATGTAAGCTGTGCAGACAGGTGTCTTATGTGTGGGGTGTATTTATCATCTGATCAAGAGGATATAAATGTGAATTGAGGCAGCTCTGTGGGATGCCAAAGGCATGTAAAAGTACCTGGAGTTTTACGGCTTTCAGGCCCTTTTTGATAGGGACAGTTCAGCAGGGTACTGTTATCTACGGGTCTTTTCAGTGTGTAGCTGAGCTGTTTGGTCAGGGGATGGGCAAATATACAAATGAAAATGAAAGATCCCAGATGGTTGTTTGTGTGGATGTACTGAGAGTTGTTAAAGAGGTGATATATCTGATCTCTGTTTAATCTGTATATGATCCAAGATGCCAGCAATGTTGTAAGGTAAGTAAGTTGATTCATGTTAGTATAAAAGCTGCATCGTGTTTAAAGCCTATTTTATTATATTGTAGAGCGATATGTGCTTTTCTTAGCAAGTAAGAAATGTGTTATTACCAACATTTACACAGTATGTCAACTGTCCTACCAGAGACAATAAAACACTGGATCATTTTGAAAGTGCCAACACCAAAGAGGCATATCTGCAACCCCCCGGGCAAGGCAGTGGGCTGACCACAACATTGAACATCTACAGCCTGTGTACAAACCTATAGCACAGGCTGCCTGTGGAGTCCCGTGTGGTGAAGAGGTGGACCACTGAGATGCAGGAGGCCTGAGGGACTGCTTCAACACCACTGTGGGGCTTGAGTTTCATGGACTCCTAATGGAGACCTCAACACAGACACCATAACGGATTACATAACTGCTGTGAAAACACCAGCTCTCCAAAGGGTACGTGTTTCTGCCAGCAACAAATCAGGATTACCTCTGACATTAAAGCTCTACTGAGGGAGAAGAGAGCTTGCATGTGACAGGAAGCTCAAGGCTGCCAGAAAGAGCTGAGAAGGAAGATCAGGGAGGGCAAGGCCAGGCACAAGAGGGAAGGAGGAGCAGCGAAGCAGCAAAACATCAGTGGGTGTGGAGGGAGCCCAAAGACCATTCAGGCTTGCAACACCCCACCCCAGGCTGAGGGGGGCCTGGTGCGAACGCATTTGAACCAACACTTCAACCTACTTGACTCAGCCACCCACTAGTCCCCCCCACGCAGCTGCCCCACACCTGTCAACTGGACACGCCCCACACCCCAGCCCTTCTACACACCTCCAGCTCAACCAATGCCCCACTCCTACAGCCCTTCACACCTTCACTATTCCCCCACTGGTTTGGTGGACTGTGTAACTCCCCCAGCCCACCCCTGTCCTTCACACCTGCCTCAGGTGAGGAGAGAGCTGAGGAGGATCAGCACGAAAGGCAGCTGGACCAGACGGCATCAGCCCAGGCTCCAGAAATCCGTGCAGAGGAACTGTGTGGGATTATAAGGCAAGTTCAACCTGAGCCTGTTGAGGATGGTACCACAGCTATGGAAGACCTCCTGTGTGGTACCAGTGCCCAAATACCACATGCCAGATCCAAGAGCTTCAGGCCAGTGGCTCTCACCCACCCATGATGAAGACACGGAGAGACTGGTCTGGGCCACCTCCGAGCTGGAGGTGTGAGCCCAGAAATGGATCCTCTGGTAGTTCCCCACCGACCCGGGATCGGAGGAGATCGCTGTGGGATTTTCTCCTGCCAAAATTGTGCCCTGGACTCAACGGAGAAGCCTGTAAGCTGTGAGGATTCCTATTCCTTTGATTTCTCCAGCGATTCAACACCATTCAGCCTGTGCTTGAGGTAAGCTGGTGCGGTCTGGAGGGATCACAGGGCAGAGCGGGTCCTGGGACTACCCCACAAACAGGCCCAGTTTAGAGAGCTGGGATCTGTGTGTCTGACCCCTGACCTGCAGTGTAAGGCCTCAAGGATGCTTGCACCTTCCTCTTCACCCTCTACACTGCAGACTTCAGACACAGCCACAGACGGCTGTGTCCTGCCTGTTTCGGACGAACTTGGATTGCCGGCCTGATCAGCTGGCGACATAGATGCAGAGTAATAGAGGAGGATTGCAAGAGGACTTCGTGGACTGAGTCACAAACCACCTCCTCATCAACGTAGGGAAACCAAGGAGATGGTAGGATTGCGAGACACCGGGAACACCCTCACCGTGAACATCCAGGGACATTGTGAGTGGACTCATAAGTACCTGGGTGTTCACCCAAACCACAAACTGACTGGACTGGAACACAGATGCACTGTACAGGAAGGGACAGAGTAGGCTCTACCTCCTGAGGGAGATTGGCGGTCTTTGTGTGTAGGGACACCTAAAGACCTTTATGACTCTGTGGTGGCTTCATCTTGTAATGTGTGTAGTCTGTGGGCTGGAGCAGCAGCATAACTGAGAAAGGAGAGGAAGAAGGACAAAGTCAGGAGGAAGTCCAGCTCTGTCCTTGGCTGTCCTCTGACTCAGTGCAGGTTGGAGACAGAAGGTCCTAGCAAAACTGTCATCTATGCTGGACCACGAGTCCCACCCCTGCAGAACGTGTCCTTGTCAGCTCTGCAGAGAAGCCTAGTGACAGACTGCTCCACCTCGGTGTAGCAGAGATTTAGAAATCTTTCCTTCCTGCTGTCAGACTCTATAATCTAACATTGTTAACACACACATACTGATTACCATACATCATCGTGCAATAACCCAGTTATTAGTGCAATATTTGTGTACTATAGTCACTCAACTCAACAATCTCCATCTCATATTTATTTATTTATGTGGCATATTTTTTTATTTATTTTTTTTTTTACAGCAGCCATTTTCTTGCTCTTAGTTATTCTCCTACCTTATTTAAATCTTGTTCTGCCATATTGGCTTCTTACTTATATCTCTACTTTCACTTATTGTACTGTATCCCTGCTGTTGTTAAATGCAATTTCCCCACTGAGGACTAATAAAGGATTTTCTGGCCAATTTCATTGCCAAATATATAGCTTCCATTAAATCTAAGATATATGCACCCAGTATATAGAGCATGCACGCTATTTTTGATGCATGCACACCAAATGGCGTGTATGTATTGTGTAACTGTTCCTATGCAAACACAGTGCAAACAAATAACCTGTTACCTTGATCCAAATATGGAGTGTGGGTCTTTTATTGTTGAAGACAAACTCTGGCTTGTGGATTTTTCAGGCTGGGTGGGTGAACTCCGCCAAGGCCAGTTGAAGCAGAGCTCAGGTCCAGCTTGAGGCCCCACACCTCTTCTTGGGCAGTCTTTTAGTCTTCAGTAAAGATTCTAAGTTTTCAGATCTTGGTCAGAGAAAATGCACAGAGTCAATGAAATACAGGAGATCAGAGAAGTTGAGTCCAGGATGCTTTTATTCCTCCAATACAGAGTTCTAAGGCATGAGCAGTCCCAGGAACAAACTGAATTTTAGCAAATGTAACATCATTTTATATGGATGGGCTAAATCTGTTCTATAGGGCATGTCTGGGTGTGTTTAACATCGCTTGGGCATGTTCATTCCCATTTTCTAGGTTAAGGTCAAGTTTTTATTACAGGTCAACAATTATCTCATCAACTCTTGTTTTTTTCAGGTACTGTCCAGGTTTCATTTATAATGGTGTCTCTTCCTACTACTTGTATCAGTCATAGGCACCACCTGTTAAACATATATTTTGGTCGCTTTGTTGTTTTAATGGTGTCGGGGAGTTTCATGATGAGTTTTTTTTTTTAAAATCTCTCCAGCTAATCCCTTTCAGTTTCATATATACAAACTTTCAATAAGTTGTGCACATTTTGAGGTTCAGTAGTAATAAGCAGAGTGGTACACAGAACAGCTGGTGCTGACTAAGCAGATAATCAATGAAATCTCCATAACTTCCTATATTATAGAGCACACAGATAAATGAGACATAGAGGTAAAATATAAATAAGTTTCAACACACAACTCAAACCCTGGCCATCACAATATCAGCGCCTTGCCAAAAGACGGCAGAGATAAATGTGACATCAATGCAGTTTGGATAAACCAATATAACAAATCACCTGGTGTTGGAATGCCAATTTAGATAATATGTTGTAGATGCATATGCAATGGGTTGTACAATCTCGTTATTGCTATCTAAATCTGAGAGGCAAATGAGGCTTTTATTTTTTATAGTTTTTGTTCCAACTGGAGATAATATTGTTAAAATGAGCTTACCTGGTGCGTTTGGGGAATCTCGCCAGGATGAGGTACAGATGTATATGACTCACCCCTAAGAACCTGGCATAAACCCAATCATAGGCACAAACTTCATTATTTAGGAACCTAGTAAATCTGCTTGTTGGTCTGAATAAATTTGACACTAAAAGCTTATTAACGTACATAATGAAGTAAGATAACAGCATTACAGGAGACCCGGACAGGTTGAATTCAGTTGCATGTTTAAGTGTGAGTCTTGCATCTGATAAAGCCTCCATGGTGCGGCAGTGGCGGTTCTAGACCAATTTCACTGAGGGGGCCTGGCTGGGGCCAGGTTTTTTTTGATAGAGGGGCACATTAAACCCGCAGCAAAAAAAGACAAAGATTAAAAATCTTGTTTGACTTTTATTTTAATAAAACTTGTTAAACCACTGATAAGAGGCTGCCCTACTATTACAGCAACTGTATTCTGCGGTTTTGGTGATTCCGGGCAAACCGGTCAACAAATGAGTCGAGACTCAGTGCTTTTGCCCCCTCGACTCGATGCTAAGGACACCCAGATTGCTTAATCTGTCGTCATTCATAGTGGATCTGAGGTAGGTTTTCACAAGCTTTAATGTGGAAAACTCCGTTCACAAGCAACAGTGCTTACTGGGATTACAACCGCTATTTTACAGAGTCTGTAGAGCTCAAAAAAACTTCTTTGTATGGCTCAATGAACTGTACAAGCTGTACTGTACTCGAGGGTCTCTGCATCCCAGCCTGGATTTTCTTTCCAAGATTCTTTTGAACTGATGTAGCTCATGCCCCAGGTCATCAATATTTGAATCATACAGTTGTGCAAATGAAAATAGATCTTTCTCTTTAAGGAAGGTGTCTTTTTGTGGATTTAGAGCTGGAATGCTATTCATGATTTCACAGTTTTTACTTGAAAATCGTCTTTGAAGCTCACTGAGCATAAGATCAATGACAGGGTAGAGAAAAGTTTATACGGAACCCATCTTTATCTCTTTTGGGACTCTCTCTGCCCAAGAGTGGTAAGTACACAGTGCTGGCTGAGTTTAGAGCTTAGCGTTTTTTGTCGTTTTGCAGCTGGTGGTGTTGGATCACACTGTTCAAAGACATTTAACACTTCATCCCACACATCATCAAAAAACGACTCCTGCCTGAAATCATTCAATGTCTTAACTAAAGCATCAACCAAATCTACAGCTTTTGAAATGTCAAGTGTTGAAGACTGTGGCATATCAGAGAGAAGTTTTGTTTCTCCAAACACTTTCTAAAGCGTAACAAGATGCACTGTGAATTCAAAATCTATCTGTGCCAACAGACCTCGAGAAGCCTCAACAGATTTTTTCACCATTACGTTCTTGAGCTATCTCTTGCAGGAGTCGCTAAGGGCAGGCAGTCGATCCATAATGTTACGTGGAGCTATAAATCGACATGCCCAACAGGTGTCCTTAAACGCTGGAGCTCTCTTGGTGCACCTTTTGTACATCTCTCTTTGTATGGCCAGCCATTTAGGATGGACAGCTGATCCAGATGTGAACACATACAGTTTTTTCTAGTAAGTAGAAAAACTCCTCTACTTCTGGGATAGCTTTGACTGTATCTACTAGAACTAAATTTAGACAGTGGGCAGTGCAATGGATGTAGAAGGCATATTTTGCTCTCTCTCTGATTCTCGCCTGTACCCGGAATGCTTCCCACTCATAACAGAAGCCCCCGTCATAAAGCTTGGCCTACAAAGGTTCTTTTTGTACTCTAGACCATGATTTTCCAGGATTTGGATTATTTTCTCACTAAGCCCTGCTGCATCGAGCTTCTCTGTGGATTCAAAATGGAGGAAACTTTCCTGGATAGCTCCACTGTAGTAGTACCTTAGTACGATTGAGATCTGTTCTTTTTCTTCACATCTTTGTTTCGTCTGCTATGATGCTGAAAACTTCACTGTTTTTCACTTCTTCTGTAATTTCAGTTCGAACCATGTCTGCTAAACAACCCAGAACCTCATTCTGAATCATTTTGCTTGTGTATTTTGCATTATGAATTGAGGTCAACCTTTTCTTAACAGCTCTGTCATGGTTTGCGATTGTGTCGAGAATTGCTTTAAAATTCCCTTTATTATCCGAGTCTGCAGACTCATCATGACCTCTTTGAGCCATGTTTTGAGTGGCAGTGAGTAACAACACTTCCCCTATTGTTTTTATGTATGCCCGATTTTCGTTGATCTGTCTGTTGTGCTCCTTATTTAAGGCATTGGCCAGTGTTGCATTAGCTGCTGCAGCTCTCTGATAGTCCCTCCACGTAACCATGGCTTGCTTGTGCCGCTCAGACCTTGCATGCAATACAAAACCTCCTGTTTTGTAACATGCTTTCTTCCAGTTTTTGAAGCCAACTGGTGAGTCAAAGACTGTGTCTTGGCTATTAGGAGGCTAAAATGTCTGCGTAAGTTTGTAATGCAGAGTCCAACTGTTTGGAATATTCAAGCCAGGGGTGGATGTGTACCAGGCTGCCTTGAAGCTCCTCCTCCTGTCCCCATCAGGGTCCTTGGAAAAATCTTTAGGTCCGGCTGCATTGGTGGGTCTTGTTTACCTTTGCTGATGTCTGTGGAGAAAGATAAACCGAACATATGTAGTCAAACATAAATTCTGCATGGACACAGCATATAGACTAAACTGCTATACTTAACACTGCTTAGGCACTCAGACACACAATTGTCTAAACTGTATTTATTTATTAATGCTATTTATCAATTGTATGAATTAATTCATTTTTTATTGCATTCAGTAAATATAAATTAATATATTCTAAAAGCCTGACCAGGGACACAAAACATAGTGTTCTTTTCAACATCACATACCTGATGGTCCAGTGCTTGTAGATGCACAAATATTTTCTGTCTGTGTCTCACACTCCGCCTCTATCTCAGTCTCAGCTTCCTCACCCTCAGGATCTTCATCTGTCTCTCTCTGCTGCTCTGGGCCCCTCTCTGAAAATCAACGTCTCCCATGTCCCCTGACTCTCCTTCTGTGGCGCTCTCAACTTGCTCCTCTTTAGCTCTCTCACCACCATCATCTGACTCTGTCTCAATGTCTGCACCATTCTGTGTCTTTTTCTTGTAGAAATAGGGACGTAATGTCCTTTTTTCTCTTCATTTTCACTACAGACAAAAAGCAATTAAGAGGAATTACACTTCAGCAATCCTACCATTGCGGGCTTGCTTGGTTTTGTGTTGTGATAACGTGACGTTAAGAATAGTAACTAACGTTAGCTAGAACCATACAATCAACTTAAGCTGACATTAACACCTGGTGTTCTGGCAGGATGCTATTATAATTCATAAAGTTAGCAAACAACATTTCTTTACCAGAAGTCTTACCTTGACAGTGTAAGTTCGTTTAAATGCGTTGTTCGTTTGTAATCTTCCGACTGCTTCAGGCTCGTGTTATGGTTCGCGCCGCTTTTTTAAATGGTGCAGCGCACTAAAAGGTCCGACTAGAATGTTAAGCCACGCACGTTAGTTTCTACCTTGACGTCGTGACTCAAGGCGCTACTGAATAATCTACTTTTCGGAGAGGGGGCCACAGGGGGGTCCAGAATCAGTGCTACAGGGGCACTGGCCCCTGCTGGCCCCTCCCCAGAACCGCCACAGTGGTGCGGATGAGTGTGAATGAGTAACTGCGTGTGAATGGAGGAATTGTTGCTTAATGTTGCTGCTGTAGTTTGGTTAGCTGCGTGCTTGGTGTTTGCAGGGGGAATGATTTGGTAAGCAACAAAGGGGAGAGTAAATTCTGAGTAATGTCTCATGAAGTCTGAGCAGTACAGAGCTGGGGTGAGCGGAGCTTGAGGTCTGCACGGGTAGGGGTGTTTTGAAGGATCCTCTCATGGATGCCACTTTTGGTGTTGAGAGGTCTGTACGGGTAGAAATGTTTTGAGAAAACATACCTTTTACAGATACGGCTCTCAAATATCCTAAAATACAGGATGAGAGGTTTGCACAGGTAAAAGAGTATTGTTCTGCTGTGCCCTGTTTTTAGTGAGAAAACAGGAAGGGTTATCTTAGGATGGTGATCACTTGCAAGTAAAGTAAGGCTGGCCGAATATTGCTGAGGGCAATACTGGCCAGTTGTTTAAAGTGTACATATGAGACTGCACAGATTATTGTTGTCTGTGTCCAGTTGTCTGCAACAGTTGTATATAAAGTATATGTGTGTAATTTGTGTTTATTATAATTGTGAGTGTGTTTGAGACGTGCTGTAGAGAGGAGATAGTGTAAATAATATAAATAGTGTAAATAGTGTTGATAATCTGAGTGAAAAGTTTCCCATTGGACATATAATTTGTGGAATAATAGCATTAGTGGCTTTCTTATTGTTCTTTTCGTTGAATGGAGAGTGATCGAAGATATCAGCTAAAATACAGTGATCAGCTGAAGTAGTAAAAATTAAATAATGGTAAGTTATATGAATGGATCCAATATAATAACATAAACAAATAAGAATAATAAATATATTAAATAATATAGCAAACATGTAAGAATATTGAATAAAACTAACAAATAATAAAGAAAAGTTTTTAAAGTTTATAGACGGATGGAAGATGAAAGCAGTGGTGAGGACGAAATAGTGTCTTTAGACCATTCTGTGCAGGAAGAAAATCCAGAGACAACAGTGGCAAGATGATTCATTAATCAGCCTAAAATTGTGGAATAATTTCCAGCACTAGACTGGACTCATATACTGCACAGGCTGTGGACCCCGGTCTTATTGCCTCCTCTATTCAACAACTCTGTGATGATCCTAGTGCAATAGTAGCTGTGCCTTTAAAACCACTCATGAGAATTCCTGAAAACACATGCCTAGTGGGGTTAAACACAGGATCGAAGAATCCAAGACTTTCTGTTACAGTGGTGCCCAGGAGACTGCAGTGGAAACAAGAAAATTTGGCTGGCTGGTCAAAGTGCCAGGTGAAGACGGAGAGGAGGACCTGAGGTTTGATTACAGACAAAACAGAAAATTAAAACCCTGCCTTACTGCACATAAAATTATTGTATTACCAAAAAACCAAAGAAGTTTCTAGACCCACACCCAGTGAAGCCAGACAAACATACATGGGGACAAAGGTGATAAAAGGTGGTGCATCGACACTGGAGTTGGTGATAAGACAGCAGCCAGACAATGAAAAGCAGACTAGACTCTGCATGAAGAAGTGGCACAAAAGAACCACTGGACGGCTACAATGGCCTAAGGGAGGAATCTTCATGGAGGCCTGTTGTGATGAGGTGGAAGCTAGCATCAAACATCATAAAGCTAGAGAGACTATCAACAGCAGATTAGGCAAAAGAGCAAGGGGAGAGAGAGGTATTGAGATGGTTTTAGGCAGAAAGAGCGAAGACAAGTGCTAAATGTAACACAACTGCCAATAGTGGAGGAGAAGCAGGCACCAATAAAAGTGAAAACAGCAGAGAGACACACACAGGCAGAAACAACAGAAACGGCCTTCAGCCCCACAGTGGCATGATAAGCCTCCCCCATATGCATCTAATACAGCAACGCCACTGTCAGGGCTATATCCTCTAGTGCAGGTAAAAGATCAGCTTCAGGGAGAGATTAAAGGAGCGCTATCAGGAAAATTTACAGGTAAAGATGGAAACACTGCCAGAAGAAGAGGGAGAAATAGTGTATGTATTGTCCCCAGTAGTGTGAGGAGTGAAAGAAAGTGTAAATATGGAGGATCAGAGATTCCTTAATATGAGGCAATGGATTAGGAGCCAGACCCCTGGAGCACAAGCTGATAGAAAGGAATACACAGAGATTGAGGAAAAGGTCAGCAAGAGAGGGAAAGAGAAAAAGAGCTGTAGTACATGTTGGTATGAATTGAGCTTGAAGAAAAACAAAATATGGAAAAATATCGTGCTGCAGCTGAAAAAATAAGAGGCAGCTCAACAATTCAAAATGTGCTAAACGCACCTACATCACAAAGTACTCCACACCACTTCTCTATTCTGATCAAATGCCAATCAGTCTTTTAGGAGAGATATTTTGTCTCTCTAAGAGCTAATGTCATGTGTACACCAGATGGAGTTTGGTTGGATCTGCCCCAGACTCCTCAACCTCCCCTAGCCATCATGATGCCATCCTCTGTAGTCCAAAATTCCATGACAGCAGAAAAAGCAGCTGTATATTGGATACAATTAATACAAAAGTCAAACTTGGAGCATGAGTGGTCCCCAGTGGAAAATATGGGCACAGAGCCAATTCAGTGAAGCAAATGAACCACCACTTCCCTGCATTATACTCTTCAGTATGATGCACAACAGGAACATGTGGACTATGCAAAACCTATGAATCTCATGACTTAGGACCAGTGGTGAAATCTGCTTGCAAGTTCCTCACTGGAAACGATTTCTGAATAAAAACCTGCATGTATCTGCAGACAAACAATACAGTAGAATATAATTTAGCACACACGATGAGGGACAGGCAGAAAAAGTTTTAACTGTTAGAGAAACTCCTAAACAATTACCACTCACAGTAAAACATGAACTACTTAAACAGATACCTACACAATTATGGTCACAACACAAGACAGATGTAGGGTTAGTGAAATCTGCACAGCCGGTCCGAATTAAACTCAAACCTAACATTACATTGCCCTACAAAAAGTAATATCCACTAAAACAACACAGGCTGTAGAAGGCATCAAACCCACAACTGAGGGTTTGTTAGCTGCAGGGGGGTTAATTAAAACCAAAAGCCCCTGCAACACTCCAATTTATCCAATCCGAAAGCCACATTCTACTGATTATTGTTTAGTGCATGACCTGCACATTGTCAACTCCATAGTTGATGCAGAAACCCCATTGTGCCAGATTCACACACACTTCTATCAAATATCCCACCAGACACCCGGTGGTATGCTGTTATAGATCTATGCTCAGCATTTTCAGTGTACCTTTACATCCTGATTCACAACACTTGCAAATTTGCATTCACATTTCAAAACCAACAGTTTTGTCGTTTGCCACAAGGATGTGGAGAGCCCAACAATATTTAGCAGGGTTCTAGCTGAAGATTTGCATCATCTCAATGTCCAGAGCACTATAATCCAATATATGGATGACATTTTGCTCGCCAGCCCTACTAAAGCTCAGTGTGGAAAAGATTCTATCACTGTGCTAACAGCATTGGCTAAGGGGGGACACAAAGTTAGCTAAATGTGAGATAAAAAAAAGTAAATGTAAGATAAACTCCAATTCTGCCAAGAAGAGGTAGAATATTTAGGAAGAAAGCTTAGTGGTAATCACAGAAAAATTGCCTCCTCTAACATAGAAGCAATCACCAACAGACCAAAACCACAGACAGCAGGACAAATGCTGATTTTTCTGGGCATGGCTGGATACAGTAGAGCTTGGATTTGTGATTATGCTATCAAAGCTGCACCTCTGAGATCACTGATTCGTGCTATAGGACAGACAGCTCAGCCACACTGCAGTGGACTGATGTTGCTGAACAAAATTTTCAAGCACTCAAACATGATCTGCAAACTGCTTCTGCACTAGGAAACCCTGATTGTAGTAAAGCATTTTATCTGTATGTTGCAGAAAGATCGGGGCTATGCATGTGCAATATTGATGCAAGACACTCCAGTTGGTAAGCAACCATCAGCATATTATAGCACCAAATTGGACAATACTGATGGGGTTAGCACTTCTGGTGGAGCAGGGTGCTAGCTGCAGCAGTCTTTGCATTTCAAAAGCATCTTCTATTACCATGGGACATCCAGGTACTTCATACACATCCCATCAATTACATGCATTACTGACAAGTCCCGGTTTTGTTTTAACACAAGCAAGAAAAACTGGCTATGAGGTAATTCTCTCTGCACCAGAACTAACTATCCAACATTGCAACACAGTTAATGCAGCAACACGCATGGTATTACCTGAAGAGGGCACTCCTCATGACTGTGTCCAACAAACAAAGGCTTTCATGAAACCAAGAGAAGATATACATAATCAAGCAATACCAGCAGCTTTAACTTATTTTGTTGAAGGTTCAGCACATCCGAAAAAAATGAGTCCTTCATAGCTAAGGGAACAGTGAAGACGATGAGGCTGGCTAAGCGAGCGGCTACTGAAACATGTATAGGTCCCTCACTGGTAGCAGAGGACTGTGAACCTCTCACTACTTTAGCTTCATTGATGGAAGCGCAGCATCAGGCTAGCGTCTGTCAGTATATTGTTTGGCTTAAACAAGGGACTATTAAATGTATGCAAGCTGGACCAAATAAAGATTTGTGTGTGAGTCCGCAACATCATTTTGAGTTACCCACATCACTGCTAAAAACAGCTGTTCTTAATGTGCATGGTCCTGACCATTGCGCAGGGGGGCCAGATCTTGAAACGTCTTAGAGCTGTTTGGTGGTCACCATTTTAGCAGCCACAGTAGATAAAACTTTGAATGACTGCATCGTATGTGCACAACATAATGTAGCAAAGGCTTTTCAGCACCTATAGCCCATATATCGCCACCAAATGGTCCTTTTCGACACCTAATGATGGACCACATAGATATGACAGAGCATATAAGAGGCTACAGATACGTTCTTGTGGTAATTGACAGATTTAGCAGGTGGATAGAAGCTGTTCCTACAAAAGGTCCAGATGCTAATTCAGCAGCTAAGTTTTTATGTAAAGAAGTTTTCCCAAGATTTGGTTTCCCAAACACCATCAGTTCAAATAATGGTCCTGCATTTGGAGCAAATATAATGAGGATAGCATTAACAATGCTAGGGATCAAGCAGAAGTTTGATGTGTCTATCACCCACAGTCACAGGGTGTAGGAGAATGAGCTAATGGAACACTGAAAGCCAAGTTAGCAAAAATAATAGCAGATAGTGATTATAAGCTTAATTGGATGGATGCTTTGCCACGTGCTTTAAGGTCTTTGAGGTCACAAACTAACCAACTAACACACCTAACACCGTATGAAATGATGACTGGAAGACCTATGCCTGTGTCATATCTTAGAGGACCTTATCATGGGCCACTCCTAGAACAATATGAAAGAGAATTGGTGGCCTATTTGCAACATTTAACCTGAATACATAAAGTTGTGTTTCAACAGAATAAAGCTGTAACAGAAGATCGAGAAGCAGAGATCCAGCCACAACTGCAAAAGGTGACGCCTGGTGACTGGGTATCGTCAAGGTGTTCAAAAGAAAGTGGGACCAGCCCAGACGTGAAGGTCCTTTTAAAGTTACTCTAGCAACCCCAACTGCCCTTCAAGTGCAAGTAGGCAAAACATGGCTGATTGGTGGCTCAGCTCTCAATATATGCCTCCCACAAAGTGTGAAGAAGAACCCCAACCTGGTCCCAGTCAACTGGTCCAAGGCATCAGCCCACAACTGCCAACATCATGGCCAAACCCACAGCCATCTCCTCCACATCGCCAACCACAATGGGACCAGTTCCGGCCTTGGCAGCAGCCCCTGGAGTCACGGAGCCACCTCCGTCAAGAGCTGAGTCAAATGGGACCTCTGGCAGCCCCACCTCACAGAGACCCCTGGCAGCCCATGGCCTTCTCCTTGGCCAACCCCATGCAGCCCATCCAATCTGAAGGTCCTCACGGCCCCTCAGCTGCCATTCCCAGCGCTATGTCCAGAGGGTCATCAATGCCTCACCTTACAGGAGGTGGGAGACCTCTCCACAGCAGAATATATCCGTATTCATGATAGCCTCTCACCTGAGAATCAAATTCTCATTCAGGTGATTCACGGAGGCTTAAGGCACCTCCGCGGAGAGCTGCAGAAGATGAAGAGTGTGCCAACAGCCTGTGCACTACAAGCTATTCTTGGTAGGGTGGAAACCCGCTTTGCCATCTGCTTGGGAAATCCTCAACACCATCAGAGAAGTACAGGGCAAAGATGTAAGATGTGTTTTGCCCATCACCGTGATCTCCAGCTGGAGATCACTAGTGCATTTAATATATATAACCTGCTTCCCAGGATTGGACAGTTTCTTCTCTTGAATAGACTGTTTTCATCTCTGGACTCACGCAATATATACTCACACTACATATCTTATCATGGGCACAACTCACATTTCATGCAATATGATTATTATTATATTTTACTTGTGTGTGCATTAATATTCCCTCACGTGTGACGTCTCCATAGTTTCACCATATAGTTGACAAGTTTATATTTGCATGATTAATTCACCTTGTTAGCTTTGTTTGAAGTGTTTCACCATATAGTTGACAAGTTTATATTTACTTGGTAGAGTTACTAGTTATGTTTGTTTTCTTATTGTTCAGTCCAAGTAACAATGGCAATGTTCTCCTCTATTTTATGATTAAGTCCTTTATTCCGTTCCTTATTCTTTATCCTGTTCTTTAATCTTCCTAGTTTCTTTTTAACATGCTGCTCAAATTTTAATGCTTTGGATCCTTACATGTATTATGAACCAGTGTTTGACATTGCACCAGTTTTGTGATGTAGTGATGTGGATCGTTCAGGCTGGATGGATGAACCCGTCAAGGGCCAGTTGAAGCTGGGTCCAGGTCCGGCTGAGTCCCCACACCTTAATCTTATCTCTCTTAAGCTTTGTCTTCTCAAAAAATTCTAAGTGTTCAAATCTTCTTCAGAGAAAAATGCACAGAGTCAATCAGGTGCCGGATATCAGAGAGGTTGAGTCCAGAAAGCTTTATTCTACAAACACATAGTCTACAAGCATGAGAAGTCCTGCAGGAGCATCTGAATTTCACCAAGTGTACATCAGCTTTTATATGGCGGGCTGCACCTGTTTTGAAGGACATGGCTGGGCGTATTTTGACGTTTGGGCATGTCCAATTCCATTCTCATTGATCAAGGTCAGCCAGTTTTATTGGAGTCAGGAGTTATCACATCTACTTTTGCCTCTTCAAATACACCCCAGGGCGGATTTTAACAGGTGTCCTCTCTACCCGCACAGATGCCACCTGCTAACCCGGCCTTGACCCTAAGTCGTTATCTAATGGTGTCAGGGAGTTTCCTTGTTCATTTTTTAAAAATTGTCCAAGCCAATCTCATCTCAGTTTTACTCCTGCAACTTTTAATAATAGTTCCTTCAAAGTTCAGTAGTGCTAGACAAAGAGTGATACACGAACAGCAGGTGTCAGACCTGGCAGGAGAGATACACAGACAGCTGGTGTCTGACCTGGTAAACACCCTGTGGAAATCCCCAAATCCCCATATTTCAGTGCACACACAGTGAAACAAAGTATAGATAGGTAAAGCATAGACAAGTTTGCAACAAACAACTTAAGACCCTGTCACCACATCGGCAGTGGGAGAACTAAAGGAGTGGATCTAGCCATCGAGCCTGTTTGGAGCATTTGATTCTGAGGTGCCCTGGAGTGGTGGGAAGGAGTGGGATTTTATCTTGTATTGTTTTTTCTTCTTCTTTCTTTCATTCTTTGTCCTGGTTTTTATGCTGTTGTTATTTTTTTTTTTATCTGTTGCTTGTTATATTGGTTATTATTGTATGTTGTCTTCTCAAAATTTGAATAATAATAATCAATGAAATAAATCACACTTTGTATAAGAGAACTACTGATTTGATTTGATGTTTGATTATTAGAAAACACCAATTTAAGCAACAAATCCTTTTCATTTACAAAGGCAACAATACTCTTTGATGACTTTCATTATCTTTTCAGAAAACTAAGTTAAATCATAAACTGTGGAACAGATTGTGGGACAGACAACAGCTCGTATTATGTAGAAGACAATGCAGCAGTGCAGCAGGTTTCTGTGTATCTTTGATATATGGTCTCCTCTCACATCTCTAATGCCTCCATGTGAACAGACTTCCTGCAACAACCTGCAGCTTCCTCACTGACCGTTTCCCTAATCTTAGTTATGAGCTGATGAGGTGGAAAAACAGGCAATTTAAAGCTTTCATGCTTCGCTGTTTTATGAATGATGCAAACATGCTGATGTCTGAATGGAAGGACTCATTGTGAATATTTTTTTAAATATATTTTCAGCTTAAAGTGAAACTCAGACATTTTTTAAATCTGAGTTTAATGTTATATGCAAATATAAAGATATTATATTTACATTTTTTTGTTCAGTTACAAGCATCTTCTAACTTTGTCAGTTTATAGCTAATTGTTTTAGCTAATTTCAAACCTGCAGGACCCGAGCTGACAGATAACACAACTATGACTTCATACTGTAAAGAGTGCAGTGAGAGGTTTAAGTGCTTATGGTTTGCTTTGATATTGATATTATTCATGTGACTCATCTGACCTGACACACAATAAAGACACATAACCAGCCTCTTCAAATGAGAAAAACAGATTTGCTGTACACTAAAAAGTTTACTCCAAAGTTTTTAGCAAACCCAAAGCTTCTTAACGGGTTTCTTTTTTTTAGGGTTATACCACCCACCTACAATATTAAATACTGTCTTTGAAATGATGCCAGTTACACAGCATGTGAATACGACTGTGAGGTGACATGATCCATTTCTCTTTACCTCTCATCTGACAGAACATCAGCACTTTGTTTTAAATGATGTAACATTTGAATAAACTGCTCAGAGTGAGAGGTTTTCCATCGAAGTGGTTTATTAATCACTGTGATGGAGCAGCTTTGCTGCTCAGAGGAAGGTGTGTGTTTGTGCGTCGCTCTCTAAACCTCATTAAACCTCCAGCAAATCTTGATGGAAACAAATCAGAAGTCCACTAAAAAATTATTGTAAACAAATGAGTCAATTGCCTAAATGTGTTAATGACGCCGGGAGGTTGCTTACATCATTGTTACATGACTGAGATGACCACATAGGTATAATTTATAATACATACATTTCCTGAATTCATTTCTGCATGACATTTTTAAGACAACAGTTTGGATTGTTGACCTTTACATCTTCATTTAAACTGTTGTTTCTGTTTCCCTGTAATTTCTTTACCCACCACAGATGCTCTTACCTGAGGCTGCTCACCACAAGTTTTAATTTAAAGTTATTCATTCCTTCAGCCTGGATGTTGGATGAAGTGATTATGTTCAGTGCCTTTCAGACGACAAAAGTATATTTGTGTCTGAGTATATTTTTTCTATGTGGTCATGTTGTAGCCACACTGACTCACTGTGGATTTACACGTGGCTCCTTGACTCTTGTGCAGTGATGTGTTTCTCTGGTGGTGACGGCCTCAGGGCCACAGTGACAGTATCACAGAGTCATTAACACAGTTTGGTTCACAAAAGCTAATACTGGTCTGTGCATTAGCATTAATCACAGTGTGGGTGTTAAAATGGAGCAAACACCTGGAAGGAGACCTTTATTTTAACTGTTCAATAAACATTTCAGAGCTCTCAGTGATTGGACATTAAAATATGAGGATTTAACTGAAGTGAGCCATTCTCATTTATTCATCAGAGCAACATTTTCCAGTGTGGTCTGTGTATTGAAAGTTCTTGGTGTGCAGGGTTTGGAGACCTTGGGTCTGGTTCAGCTTCCTGGTTTAACATCCCACTTATTCCTCAGTCAGGTTTCAGGATCCTGAAGTATGAACTTTCAGTGCAGATAGGCGGGTGCATAATGGAGACACAGAGACATTTTAATTAGACTAACAGGAAAACCTCCCCTCAACACTCGGCATCACTGAACTAGTCTGTCAGAATCAAGCAGCTCTGTCTGTGTGTTGACTGGCTCTGCTGCCTGAATCACTCCTACATGTTCTGCTTACTCAGGAGTCATTCTGTGATTCAGGAGCTGAGTAACGAGGCTGGAAACGAAATGACCATCCAGTCTAAATATCAGGCTTGTAGAGGCTGAGCAAACCTCTTCACATGTTTTTTTCTGTTCAGTTAAAGCCAGTCAGAGTTAGTGTCTGAGCTTGTAGCACTCAACCTTCTCTCATTTCTCTCTACATCTTTCTCATTCTTCCTCTCACCTGCTGTGTTCAGCTCATACCTGCAGCAGCAGGATAATCCTTTCTGAAACAGTTTTTAAATCAGTTTGGTCTTTGTGTGGGTTTTTTAAACAGTTGAATGTCATCAAATATTGAGCTATACTCCTGTAGCAACAGTCTGATCCAAAGAGAAAAATATTTACTCAGGCTTTTAGTCACATGGTGCATAGTTGGACAGTGAACAGGATGTGTCTTTTTGTGCATCTACATTTTGTCTGTTGATTGTTTTTAACACCAGACAACAGAAAGAAAACTGCTGTGCATAATAATGAGAATCTATTAACTGACTTGTTGAGGGCTCCTTGGTGCAAATTCAAATTTATATGATTTCAATAAGGGACAATCTGAAAACAAAAAAGCAAAAATCCATTGTGTAATTGAGCTTTGTTAAAGTGATGATGTGCCTACATTGTGGTGCTAAAGGTATCAGCACCTTAATTAGATCTCTGTCAATTTGATTGTGTTAAGTTTGAATTAAGTTCATTGTAACTGTTTTAATGCTTTAACCTTTTATAGAGACAGATCATACAGCTAGAAGCAGCTAAACATCCCTCTTTAATTCATAGGAGTAAAAAAGAAATGGATTCCAACAAACATTCAGCCTACAGATGCAATTATTTGCATTCTTGCTGCATTTATTTTAAACTCAGAGAATCTTTATCAGAACCATGTTTAGTTCCTAAAAGTTAAAAATTACTTTACAGTATATTGTAGTGATTACTTATGATTTAATAAATGAAGTGATTCAGACCACATGTGTAAATGTAAAAGACTATATTAGTTATAAGGTTATTGTGTTTGTCCTCATCCCAGTTCAATCTCATGACTGGATTACAAATTTCATTTGGAAATTTACTGTTTTGATGTAAAATAACTTCAGTGTCTCACTATGAGAGACTCCCACTCACTCATTCACTCACTGTCACCACTGAGACAGGAGATACACTTTGAAGGAGTGAAGGTGTTTGGAAAGTTTTTCGCTGCCGTGTGTGTGTGCTTGTCTGATGTCACAGGCTGCAGTAAGTGGACACACAGCCAGAGACAAGTTCAGAAGTCAAACAGGAGCAGAAACAGTTGGACTGGACAGAACTTGCTCATGATTTAGGAAGAAAGAAGCACTCAGATATTTCTGCACAATTATTGACAAGGAAGGGAGGAGCTACTGCTGTTACAAGGACAAGAGGAAACTACAGGAAAGTCCAGATCAGCTCCAAGGTTTTCAGTAAGTCAAAACCTTTTTTAGTTGATGTCAGTGTTTCAGTTCAGTGGGATGTGTTTGTTAAATTGTCATGATGTCTAATCACACAAGAACTTCAGCCCAAAGGTTTCGGGTCCATGTTCATTTAATTTATGCTGATTGTATCTGTGAGATTTTCGGATTGTCAACTTAGGTTTTCATTTTTTTGCTTCAAAGCATTATGGTTCATGTTAAAGGAAAGGTGCCTATTTTTCAAGTTTGTCTTTTAAACTTCAAATGTTCAGAAACATTCACATGCTTTTATGTAAATTGAAATCATTTGTGGTTGTTGCTTTGGATCCTCCTAAATGATAGAGCATAAAATCCACAGTCCATGTCCTGTGTAAAAGGGACGTCCAAAGTTCAAAAGAAGCAAACATGAGGCTTCAGCAGTCTGACTTATATAGTTGAAACAGGCGTCCTCCAAGTCTTTTTTATCATTTATGTTGACGATCAACCACCAGTGCTTTGCATGTGGAACAGTAGTTTGCCTGCAGCCACAGATCCAGACTCTGCAGCTCTGGAGGTCGAAGTAACTGCAGAGACAAGAAAGCACAACACCATGGGAGAGAGAAGAAGCCAAGTTAGTAACATAGATTAATGGGATATGAATGTGTACAGATGGAGAGGGAGAGGAGGAGAGAGGAAATCAGTGCATCATGTGAAGTCTTCCAGCAGTGTAGACCTATAGCAGCATAACTAGTGGCTCATTCAGGAAAGCCTTACTCAGCTCTGACTATAAGGTTCATCACAAGGGAAAGTTTTAAGCCTCCTCTTAAACATGAGAGGGCGTCTGCCTCCAAGAGCCAAACTAGTAGATGGTTCCACAGTAGAGCAGCCTGATATCTGAGGGCTCTGCCTCCCATTCTCTCTATTGGAGACTTTAGGAACCACAAGTAAACCTGCATTCTGGGAACACAATGTTCCAGGGTAGTAGGGGATGGCTGCACTGCTGCTGTGACCCGGCTTGGTAACACAGTCGGCCATTGCCAACTCTTAACATTCTCCTCTTCTTAGCTGTGTCTTCAGTAGCTAAACTTGTGTATCTATGCTGAAGATTAGAGAGAAAGCTCTGTTCTAAAACGTCTCTCTGTTTTCAGCTCTCAGGACTTTTGCAGCTTCTACCTCAGTCTCTACAGTTTGGAGTTTAGTCTCACTCCTGTGCTCTTGTTTGTACTTTGGGATATCAGCCTTATGTCACTATTTACTGATCAGTTACAGCCATATCAGAGCTGTGTTATGTTACTGATAATGCAAACCAAAGTTTTCCTGCTTAACTGGGAAAAAGTTAATACAAAGAACTCTGAAATATCACATTCAGTGTGCGGCTCACACTGTTGGTGGTTGGGGTCTTCAGACTCCCTGAAAGCTGACATACAGTATTAGTTGAAGAAGGTAGTATTTTATTTTGGATGAAACACATCCAGGTGTATCACTGTCCCTGTATAGTGTGCTGACTTTCTAAATGTACCTCGGACATGTTTTAAGACTCAGGAAGATTGTGCTTTCCAGTTTGCAGCCTCTAAACTTTGGAATAATCTCCCAGTAAGTCTGAGGTGTGTGGACTCTGTGGACTCTTTCACAAAGCAGATACAAATCCACCTGTTCAGACAGGTTTTTAGGTAACGTAGTATTTTATGTTTACACTTGTGTTCTATATCTGCTCCTCTCTTGTATTTTATCTGCTGTTCTTATTGTTTTATTTATTTGTTTCTCTCTTTGACTGTGAAGCAGTGTGTGACTAGATTAGAGCCTTTGTGGAGGCAGAGTGATGAGTCTGTGCTTTAAATGAAAACTGGGATTGTGGAAAAATCTTCTTACCTAAAAATACAAAACGTTCATCCTGCTTCATCCTGTTCTGCCAGTTTACTTCTGCAGTTGAGACCAAACCTCATAACTTAAAGTGAATCTCTGAGCACAGACTTGTTCAAATATACACACTGCCCTATACAAGAAGGGTCTTCTTAGGAGACTCAGGTCCTTTGGAGTGCAGGGGGCTCTCCTCAGGTCCTTCTTTGACTCTGCTGTGGCATCAGCCGTTTTCTATGGTGTGGTCTGCTGGAGCAGCATCATCTCTGGGCGGACATGAAGAGACTGGACAAACTGATCAGGAAGGCCAGCTCAGTCCTGGGTTGCTCCCTTGACCCAGTGCAGGTGGTGGGAGAGAGGAGGATGGTAGCAAAGCTATCATCAATGATGGAGAATGAGTCCCACCCCATGCAGGACACACTGACTGCACTGAGCAGCTCCTTCAGTGAGAGGCTGCTTCACCCCAAGACAGTGAAGGAGCGTTATCGCAGGTCCTTCCTTCCTGCGGCTGTTAGACTGTACAACCACATGCACACAAACCACTTGCACACATACTCTGTCCTGGACCTAAAAACTGGTGCTATATGTGCAGCCTTCTTCTTCTTCTTTTTTCATACTGTTTACTGTTTATAGTATTTATTATTATTATTATTATTATTATTGTGTATTATTGTGTAAATCCTGAGTGTCTTCTTTGCTGCTGTAACAGTGTAATTTCCCATTGTGGGACTATTAAAGGTTTATCTTATCTTATCTTATCTTAGCTTATCTTATCTTACTGCATATGAAGTTCAATAAGGAAAACATTTACAGTGACACTGAGGCAATTAATTCAAATCTTATACCAACAGCCTGTAAAAGAAACTGTGTTCTCCTGTTAGCTTTTTAATTAGCTATTGAATTTAATGTTTTATCAGTGATATGATTGTCAGTTGTTAATGTGAATCATAGTATGTTGCCTCTTAAATACAGTCACAGCAGTGTTTGTCCTTCAGAGCTGTGCAGAGGCTGAACTGGGCTGTGTCTCTTTTGTCAGAGTGAGGTGTAAAGCTGAGTGTTTGTCTGCTGACTGCTGGTAGAAATGACTGGAAAGTGTCTTTCTGTCTCCTGTCAGTCCATAATAAGTCCTCCTTCAATCATTTTGACTCATGTTTCTTTTAGATCTCGTTCAACTTATCTTGTGCTGTTAGACCTTAAATCCACAGAGTCCTGCTGTATGTTGGTCTCTTCTCTGCATCACACTGAGATAACAGTTACACCTGTCACCTGAATCAAGTAGGAAGCTGATGGTGAAAGTTAAATGACTTATTTTTATGCTGGTGTGAGAGTTTACATGCAAGTGTGTTTGTTAACTGTGAATCACATTGTGGTTAAGTTTGTGTTTGGGAGATTTCCTCCATGTGTTTATGGAAACAGATGAAGGTATCAGGTCATTCCATTATTTGATGATCTCTAGCTGTTAAACCATCCACAGCAGCTGTGGATGTGTGTGTGTGTTTTTGTCCTTTGATGCCTTTGATGTATCAACATTCTAGAATCAGAATCAGGTTTATTGGCCAAGCCAAGTTGTACATACAAACAAGGAATTTGACTCGTTTTTCTTCCTCTCCTGTGGTACAACAACAAAGACAACAACAACAACACACAACCGACGGAACACTAATGGTGCAAAATGTGGGTGGTGCAATTTGTTCCAGAAACTAAAGATAACTATATAACTATTTACATATGTATAAATATATATCTAGGCTATTGACAGAGATAGTGCAGGTTATAGTGCAAAAAAAAAAAAAAAAAAACCATAAAGACACGGTGAAATGAGGTAGTGGAAAAATGTGCAAAGATGCTGAAGGAGGTAGTGGGGAAAGAAACAGTCACATATTCATCAGAGCCACAGCCTGGGGAAAGAAACTGTCCTTGTATCGGCTGGTTTTGGCGAGCAATGTTCTGAAGCGCCTGGCGGAGGGAGGAGTTTAAACAGTTTGTGACCAGGATGTGAGGGGTCTGCAGAGATGTTTTAGCACGGTTCCTAACTCTGACCTGGTATAGGTCTTGTATGGAGGGTAGGTTGGTGCCGATAATCCTCTCTGCAGCCCGGATTGTCCGTTGCAGTCCAGTCTTATCCCGTTTGGTGGCTGATCCAAACCAGACGGTGATGGAAGTGCAGAGGACAGACTGGATGATGGCGCTGTAAAAAATGATCAGCAGCTCCTTAGGCAGGTTAAACTTCCTGAGCTGACGTAGGAAGTATAACCTCTGCTGAGCCTTCTTCCTTAAACAGTCAATGTGGAGGGTCCACTTCAGGTCCCGGGAGATGGTGGTACCCAGAAACCTGAAGGATTCCACAGTGGACACTGTATTGTTCATGATGGTGAGGGGGAGGGAAGTGGGGGGGTTTCTCCTGAAGTCCACTGTCATCTCCACTGTTTTGAGCAGGTTCAGCTTCAGGTGGTTCTGACCACACCGCAGGACCAGCTGTTTCACCTCCTGTCTGTAAGCAGACTCGTCGCCGTCCTGGATCAGTCCAATGACAGTGGTGTCGTCTGCGAACTTCAGAATTTCCACAGATGGATCACTTGAGGTACAGTCATTGGTGTAGAGGGAGAAGAGCAGTGGGGAGAGGACACACCCCTGGGGGGCACCAGTGCTGATGGCCCGGGTCTTGGATGTGATTCTCCCAAGCCTCACCTGCTGCTGCCTCTCCGTCAAGAAGCTGGTGATCCACTGACAGGTGGAGGCAGGCACTGTGAGCTGGGAGAGCTTCTGATGGAGGAGTTCAGGGATGATGGTGTTGAACGCCGAACTGAAGTCCACGAACAGGATCCTTGCATATGTCCCTGGGGAGTCGAGGTGGTGCAGGATGTGTTGCAGTCCCATGTTGACTGCATCATCTGCTGACCTGTTTGCCCGATAGGCAAACTGCAGGGGGTCCAGCAGGGGCCAGCTATGTCCCTCAGGTGGTTCAACACTAGTCTCTCAAAGTTTTCATGACCACAGACGTCAGGGCGACGGGTCTGTAGTCATTAAGTCCAGTGATAATGGGCTTCTTGGGCACTGGGATGATGGTGGAGCGTTTGAGGCAGGAGGGCACTTCACACAGCTCCAGGGATTGGTTGAAGATCCGGGTGAAGATGGGCGTCAGCTGCTCAGCACAGACTCTCAGGCAGGAGGGGACACTCCATCAGGTCCTGGAGCCTTCCTGGTCTTTTGTCTCTGAAGGAGCCGACACACATCCTCTTCACGGATCGTCAGGGCAGGCGGGGGGCTGGGGCAGTGGGGGAGGTGTTGCAGGTGGGTTCTTTGTGTGGCCGTGAGGTGTGAGAAAGTCCTTATCAAACCTGCAGTAGAAGGTGTTAAGTTCCTCAGCCAGTCTGGGATCTTCTGCAGGGTGGGGGATGGTCTCCTGTAGTTGGTGATGTGATTAAGACCTCTCCAAACTGATGCAGAGTCATTTGTTGAGAGGCTGTTTTTTAGCCTCTCACTGTAGCTTCTCTTTGCCACTCTGATCTCCTTGGTCAGTTTGTTCCTGGTCTGTTTAAACAGGGCCTGGTCCCCACTCCTGTAGGCCTCCTCCTTGGCCTGGCGCAGCTTCCTCAGATTGGGAGTAAACCATGGCTTGTTGTTGTTATATGTACAGAAGGTCTTGGTCTGCACACACATGTCCTCACAAAAACTGATGTACGATGTCACAGTGTCAGTAAGTTCGTTGATGTTAGTGGCTGCAGCTTCGAAAAACACTCAAAGCTGCAGCCACTAACATCAACGAACTTAATGTGTGCAGATAGATCACCCTGTCACAATGACAAACTTCACAATGTAGAATAATCAAGGTGCTTTTCTGTCCTAGTGTTTAAATGGATCTGGTCAACCTGCTAGGAGGACCTAACATGGTTGTGAACACAAGGGTGAACAGGTAAAGTAGACACTGTGGCATTGAGGCAGGGCTCCAGTTCCTTAAAGATGGAGCATTATTTCTCACAGGAGTAAGGTTAGAGGATTGAGATTTGGTCCTTGCTTTGAGGAGCTTTCATTTTCTCCTTTTTCTTTTCTTTTTCTTTTTTTGTGGGTTTTCTCTCATAGGGTTTCACACAATCAGCTAGAGGTCCAGTGTCAGTCCACTGTTGGTGGAGTCACAGACACAGACCAACAACAGGAGAACCTGGAGCTCCAGGAGTCATTAAGATCAGAGTGTAATAGTATCTGAGACTTTACTGTAAATATTCCAGTTCTGGACGTCACAGCACAAAGTGGAGAGAGCTGTGTGTTATTTTAGGAAGTTTTGTCCATGTGAAGGTGAGGCTGTGAGCTCATTACCTGAGTTTGAATTAAAGATGGAGAGAGGAGAAGCATCACCTCAGTGAAAAAGTCAAGAGTAGAATACAAACAAGACACAAAGAGATGCAGCTCTTCTCCAGCTCTGCATTTTTATACACAGCACAAACACATCTCACTTCATTTCTATAGACAATCAGCAGTGGGTGAAATGTTTATACATTTAGCTCCATATAGGAAACACAATATTCATTGCTTCTCACAGACAAACTGTTTTAAATGCTGTGAACAGGAAACAGTTTGATGTCTTGGTAAAATCTTCTTATTTCCAATGTGTGAATCACTTTCATCATCTCTCAAGATTTGGCCAAAAAAACAAAGAAGCACAGTTTAAGACTCAGGAGAAATAATCTCCCAGTCCAATGCAAACTAACCAGCACACACTGTTTCCACTTCTACAATCATCTACTTATTATTGTGCTTCAGTGTTTCAGCCTTCTTACATTGACCTATCACTGAGTCCACTTGTGTCTTATACTGAACACTAGGTTCAAATCTCCTTTTGGCTTTGAGCCTTGATCTTTAGTTCATTTCCAGTGCAATACAATTATGTCCTGTAGTAAATCTGCAGAATGAGTCGTAGGACTTAAAGCTGGATCAGCTGTTGCATGAAGTGTTTCAGGCTGTGTTCATGTTCACCCTCTTTGGTTAAGGGACAGTAAAACAATCAGTGATTTCCTCCCTGTGGAGTAAATTTAGGCTGCTGAGAATTCTTCCTGCCTTGAAAACCTTAGTCCTGAAACTGGAATCTAAAATATGTTGATGTGTTTGAGGTGGCATGTGATGCATTTGGATGAGTGTTCATTTGCTGTGTTTTGACTGTAGGAGGAAAACTGTTGATGACTGTGAGGGCAGAATAAGTTTGGAAGTTTAACTCTGCCACTTTAGACTCTCAGCTCTGATTCTTGTTTTCTGCTCCATGCAGCTCATCTACAGGACTGTATTAAGTCCTAGTTGTTGAAGGATCTTAATTAGGGGTGTGCGATATGATGATATTAGATTGTGAAGGCGATCTTGATGTTGACGATCTGCCAGAGAGAGAGATCGTATTATCGTCTATAGGACACATTCTATTAATTGCAGCTCTATGCTTGCGCACAGACGCACGAGAAGGTTTTTTTTTCCTTGGGCAACTAACAGCCCGCTTCACGTGAACATGACCAACCAATCATGGCGGCACGAGCAGTGCTGATTTTTACTCAGAATACGTAACGCTGTTTCTGTCTTGGCCAACGCATTCCTGTCCCGGCTCTGTTTTGCCGGCTGCGGCTCAAGCAGCCGGCTCCTCACCCAACTCCATTCTGACCAACTGATCGGGCGAATAGCTCGTTTATTTCCGTTTGTTTTCGTGGAGCTGGGGCTTCTGGGAAACGCATCGGGTTGCCTTCGTTCATTTAGAGAATAAATATAAAGTCGTGAAACAGAGAAGTATCGTCACGTAATCCATTGATTTCAACAATGTAACTGTATTCTGAATACTATCTATTTAAACTGTAACTGTAATGGAATACAGTTACTCATGATTTGTACTCTGAATGCGTAACGCCATTACACGTATTGCGTTACTCCCCAACACTGCGTATGGAACTGGTTTGGGTTTCCTCCAAACGACAAAGCACAAACACAACAAACCTCTTTAACCACCTGAAGAGGCAGCATCCGAAACAATTAGCTGAGAGCCAAGCAGCGAGGCCAACCACACATCAGCCAGTGGTAACGTCTAAAGACATTACACAAAAACAACCAACTATAACACAAGCCTTTGATAAAAAGCACGCTGTGTGAGAGAAGTAGCAAACGGTGGAAAGAGGTGACTTTTTTATCTTTATAACTAAGTTTTCACAAAGAAAATAGTTTGGTTCTAAATTAACTTCACTGTAAAAATGAACTGATAAAATCGTGATTGTGATTTTACCATTAAAAAATCATGATGTGATATTTTTGCCATATCGCCCACCCCTAATCTTAATTATTAAGCAGAGAAACTATTTCATATGAGGAAATGGTACATTCATTTTTTGAAATGTTTCCTTTCTTCTGTTTCCTTGTCTTTTGATGATGGTCACTAAGCTCCAAATCTTGTAGCTGTTCAGAATTCAGCCTCAGTCAGTGTGAGAGAGCTGATATGTTTAAAGGTTCATAGACTGAAAAGGTTCTGAGAAGTTCTCTTGAAAATGGATCCTAAATTTAACTCTAACAAATTGCACAGTCCTGAAGCACTAATGAAATAATATTTTGATTGGTGTGTTGGAGTAAAGTGAGACACACACACACACACACACACACACACACACATCTTGTTTAGATGTAACAGAGCCCACAGCCATTCTGAAGAATGACACAATCAGAAAATACATTTGGCCTTTGAGGAATTTAATTGTGTGCCTGCTCCAAATGCTATGCTAGGTCTATGTGGAGCAGCTTGTGTGATACATTATGTTTCTGTTTGTTTTCTGTGAAACTGTGAATATTATTAGCTGACTGGATGAATAGAACACAAGAGAGATTTGTTTGTGCAGATAGATGAGACCTTAATGTGTCGACTAACCCTTATTTTAAGATTCACACACACACTGTGTTCTGCAGGTAGTTCTCACTGCAGCAGCTGTAGAATTTTATTATTATGACCACAATTACACCACAAGAGCCAGTTTGACTCTGTCATTTCCAGGCTCTGTTTCCAGTTCACCATTCACCACACAATGATGTACTTTATTTCTTCATGATGACTCTTGAAAGTTTTTGAAGAGAGAGGAGAAAATTTCTTCTGTCATTTTTCCCTTTTTTTCTCACAAAACTCGTTTTAAAGATTTTCAAGATTCAAAAAAAACACATTTTCTTGGTGGTCGGAGAAAATGATGAACTGTTCCATCATTTATCCAGAAGTTTCTATAGTAATGTGATCATTATTCTGTGACTGTGACAGGAGGAGTTCAGTGAATTGATGTGACTCGTCTGTGCTCTTTCACTGCTCATTTTAATGAAGTATATATTCCCTCTCTGTATTATGATATTGGATTGTAACTCAGCTTTACCACAACACTGTCATTGTACACCTGTATGTTTTGTTCACCGTGTTGATCCATCTGTCTTCCTGTATTCATTCTCTCACTCCCTCGCTCACTACAACCACATACACTAAATACACTAAACTGTAGTAAAGTGTGGAAAAGCAAATCCATTATGTGTGTGGCTGGATAATGTGGCTGGATGATGTTCAGAGGAAACAGAAGTTTATTAACAGCAGTGGAGGTGGGAGACTGGGGTTTGTATCCAGAGTCCACTCTGTGGTTAGGTTTGGTATTTACAGCTATTTAACAATACACACAAGCTAACTTGCATACGGCCTAATACAAATGTCACACACACACATTTCATCAGAGAGACCAGCTCTCAGAAATAAGTCCAGCAGTGGAGAAAGTCCAACAGGCTCCACATGTTTCTGTGCTGAGAGGAGACTGTACTGAAGCTGTCAGCTGTACCATCAGCCTCTGAGGCTGCTCTGCTCTCTGTGTCACACACTGCTACTGTACATGAAGACTGCTGTCAGCTCGGCTCAGCTCCACTCATCACTAACTTCATTTAGAGCAAACAGAGCTCTGCTGTAACAGGAAGCAGCAGAAAGTCAGAGGCTTCGCCGTGAGGAGCGCAGACCTCTCTGTCATGTCAGGTGTTTTCAGGAAGGACGCACACACCTTCACAACTCGAGTCAGCATCAGACGGACACACGCACAATAAACATCCACGGTAGCTGTAATTTCCCTTTCCCGGTGTTTCCTAGTGGAAAACGCCAGGACATGAAATGAAAAGACTGAAACGATCCGTTGCCTTGAAATCCAAAGAGGAAAGCGACGGCGGGGATCCACACGGTGTGTATCCAGAAGTAAAGCATGGTGTCCTTTAATCAGCTACAAAAGCTCCGCGCTCTTCCTGACGAAGCTCCGTGTCCAGCGGTTCATTTCCAGAAGAGAAAGCGCTGCAGATGAAGCCGAGCGGAGGAAGAAATCCCAGTGTGAACGCTGCTGATGAACACAAGAGCTGGAGACTCTGTCTCTGCTTCTTCTGCTGCTTTGCTGACCCCTACCGGAACTGTTATCCAGAGAGGAAGAGACTGTGTCTGTGTGTGAGTCCTCTGTCTCTGTCTCTGTGTGCTCAGTATGTTGCTACTAAAGCAGCGTTTCATGGTTCAGGACTGACAGCAGGACTAATGTGGACAAGTCCAACTCATTTCATTCAGCACCACAACCATGATCTGTCACATGGAGTGAAGTGAAGCCAGTGAAGAGGAGGGGAATGGGAGGAGGAAGCAACACAAACTGTTTACTGGTCTCTGATGGGATCTTAGCCAGCAGTTTGTCTCTGTGTTATTCTGTCTCTGCACCGTTAAACATTCATACTCAGGTGGACAGTCACAGTAGACACTGTCTAATGTCCAGAGGAAAAAAAAGTTCTTTTATCACATATTAAAGCTGTGTGATGTTCACTGACACTGACCATGTGTAGTTTAAATACATACGTGCAAGTTTATTTTCCTTAACACAGAAGATGAGCTGATTAATGCAGGAAACAACATGAGTCAGACTCAAGTATCTGCCTTTATAATTCTAAAAACATGAGCTGAGGACAAAAGGTGAAGACGACAGCTCATATGGAAAATTGGTGCAAATTTTTTTTTTCTGTTAATAACATTAGTTCATATTTTCCACTTTTGATATATGATGGTATTATAAAAATATATCTGTCTTTTCAGTCTAAAATCCTTCTAGTGTATCTACAGGAGCTGATTAGTCCCATATATACAGTGGTGTTCCAGTATATGTCAGAGGTCAAAGTGAAGACAGTCTAGTTGGTCTCATTGGATAAAGCCAGTTATCTGTGTGCAAACAAGCGTGACAGCAGATTTATTCCACTTAGTTCTGTCAGAGCCACTGAAGCTGTTTCTTTACTTTTTATTCTTCCCTCCAGCTGCAGTGAGAACATCTACAGAAGAAACATTATTATTATTATTTACTGTCCAACACAGTAAAGTGTAAATGATGGACATTTACTCAACACAACTTTTTATTTCCACTGTCACAGGATAGAAAGAACAAAGAACTTCACTAAGAGCCTTGTTTCATAATTCATTTCCAGCCCACAGTGTTTCTGTCCTCCAGCAAACCTTTGGATGTCAGTGTGTCAAGCTAATGTTGGTGAATCTGAGGCTGTGTTGACTGAGAGAAGAAGCTGTGAGATCTTTTAGACCCTGAGGACTCACTCTGGACTGATTTGATAGATGCTCCACAAATAAAAGTGCTTCTCCACTCAACTAACTACTACTCCTCATAGGGACTGTCTGCAGGAACTGAAGCTGCTTTTGGTCAAAGAGATATTCATGTGTTCACTGTTCACTCAGGACCATTCAGCTGGGTTGGTGAATTCAGCACCAAGGACAGCAGCAGCTGAACTGTACACAACTACTAACAGATAGATGGAGTGTGTACAACATTCATGTTAATGTATCTGCTGAAATCCTGTTGGAAGTAGCATAAAGTGTCCTCCAGGCTGATGGTAGTAACCTGCTGCAATTAACCAATGATGAGCCCATTAGCCTCTATAATGAAGTTCACACATATTATTATTTGCAACACAGGATGAAGACAATTAGTTTAAAAGAATCATTTGAAGGTTTATGAGAGTTGCGACTTTATTTTTAATCCTGTTGCTGTAGATTTTCCTCAACTCCAAACAATGTGGACTGTGAAGTGAAGCATTAACAAGCTCTCAGTCAGCACCATGGAAAGAGGCAGAGACGACTGCTGTTCTCTCTACAGTACAAAACAATTAGCACTGTTTACACTTTTATTTTCTCATGGTTCCATTTTTTCAGTGTTACTTCAAATTGATGAAATCACAGTTGTACAGTCATCTCTCTATCATCTCTTATTTCCATCCTACCCTTTTTTTTCCCAGATCCCAAGTCCAGTTCTCCTGCACTGCAGCCTCGTCTCCACTGACTTTACTGTTGCAGGGTGTAGACAGATATATTCCTCCTTCTGTCCACATGCTGCAGGTCAGCTGCTACTTTTCACCTGCCAGAGTGGAGCTTCAGTGTGATGGTGTAATGCATTCACACATGGTTCACACTGTAAATGTGTGAATCCTGGTCCATTAGTGAATTTGCTGTTGGGATGATCAGAGGGTTTGTAGAGTTATTATGCTTCTTCCTCTTTGCATCATGATTTTCCACAGACTCTTGTCAGTTACAAAACAAGTAGAAAGTCTGAATGTGCCAACGTGACTTTCCATCCATCCAGTATCAGGATACAGCTGAGAAAAGATGTGTATTGATTTAAGCTCTGAATCTGACAGCACATTACACAGCTCTCTCTCCACTCTGAGCTGTGACCTCCAGCAGTGGATGATTCACTGTAAAGTTGCAGACACTCTGTGATACTTGTTCTCTGATGCTAATGACTCTTGGAGCTCTACTTTCCTCTGCTGTTGGTCTCTGTCCTGAATAAAGAGCTCCTCTGTCTATTTCTGGTGACTCCATCCCAGCGGTTTCCGTCACACCAGACCTGTGACTCTGCTGAGAGCGTTTGTTTTACAGTGGGGTAAATATTTATGTGATCCCCTGCTGATTCTGTAAATTTACCCCCTTACAAAGACATGATCAGTCCATTATTTTTATGATAGGTTTATTTGAACAAGGAGAGACAGAATATCAACAAAAAGTCCAGAGCAGAAGAAAAAGACCCAGGCAATCTGATTAATGAGCATATTTTAAAAGTCACTGTCTTACAGTCTGTTCAGCCAGGAAACAAAACTAAAAAAAAACCCAAAAGTGTCCACGTAGGGAAAATTCAAAAACATAAATTTAAGGCAACTAAGACGTCTTACTTAAATCGAAATAGCAAAAGAGGTGAATCCCACAAAACGTGAGGAACTGAACACAGGGGGGTGAACACAGGAGCAAACTCAGGAGCAGCATCCTCCAACTTGTGTATGATCATCCTGCATTCACTGTTTGGAGACTCCTGGATGTTCATCATTGGGACAAGGGCCTTCAGAACCTCAGGGATCCTTTGTGTTCCCCTCCCTGGGATGTGTCGTTTGTCCCCATCTATCTTCTCCACCTGCATTGTGTGTCTTGTGTTTCTTGTGTGTGTATGTGTGTTCAGGCTATAGTGTGGTGACCTACTTGGTGAGGATGGCGTCCTCTGTGGCTTGGTTTGTTTTATATGCAAATTGAAGGGGGACCAGGTTTATTGGGAGATTGTTCTTTTCCATAATTGGTGTGAGGGCCACTGGGTGAAAGTCATTCAGGCAGACTGGATTTGACTTCTTTGGGACCAGAATAATAGTGGCGTTTTTAAGGCAGGTGGGTATGACTGCCTGCCTGAGTGATGTGTTGAAGATGTCTGCAAATTTCAAAAATTCAATTGCTCTGCACAATCCTTTAAAACGTGTCCAGGGATGTTGTCAGGTCCTGCCGCCTTACGTGGACTGGTGCTGGCAAAGGGAGCATCCATGCCTGGTTGGTGCTTTTGATCTCAAACTGTGCATAAGAGCTGTTCAGTTCATCTGGTAGAAAGCGGTTGTTCTGGCATGTCGTTAAGGGAAGGGCCTTGTAGTCAGTGGTGTTCTGAAAACCCTTCCATAGTCGACGTGGATGTTTATTGCACATGAAGTGGCTGTTCAGTTTTTGTGTGTACAGCCTCGTCCCCTCTCTGATCCCTGTGACAGGTTTATCCTCAAATTTATATGCAGAGTTCCAGGCTCTCAGCAGAGAGCAAACGTTTTTGTGTTTGTGGTTGGCTCGCCTCCTGATGGTTCTGACCACTGTCACATCATCTATACATTTATTAATGCAGTCAGTGACAGACACAGTATATTCCTGGAGGTCAGAAACATTGTCATATGTTGCTGCCTCTTTGAAAATGTCCCACTGACTGGTCTCAAAGCAGTGGTCTCATTCTAACCTGTCTGACCTCTGGCTTGACCTGTTTCACTCTGGGTTTGTAAGCTGGTGTGAGTATAACAGCTGGGTGATCAGAGTTAACAACATGGGGGAGGGCAGCAGCTCTGGAAGAGTCCTTATTGTTTGTAGACATTAGGTCTAGTGTGTCCTCTCCCCTGGTCCCCTGTCCACATAATTGTTTCCTTGTATTGAGTGAGACAGGTATTGATTGAACTGCATTAACTTTCCAGCATGTTGTCAGAATAATTATTGGATTTATTATTAGTGTTAGGAAACAGCCTTTAAACCATTCAATTCAATACACACAGGAAACAATACAGAAATTCAGAGGTTCATTAAAACTCAGGGACACACTGCTGCATTTAAATAACACATCACAGAAAGTTCATGCCTGTTAAATTAGAAATGAGTTATATATTTAAAAAAAAAAAATCCAGATAAACAGAAAATGGAAGTTACAGAAAAAAGAAAACATTGCAGAAAGGAAGTTTGACCTCATGACCTCAGTATTTCTAAAATCCTGACTACAGCCTTAATGAGAAGAGAAAATCTGTATTAATGAGACAGTGTAAAGGTAGATGTTAACAGACTTTAAGTGCCTCTAGTAAATTATTTACATTTCTCAGGAACTTTAAGATTAATAGTAATTACGATTGTTGTAGCAGTAGTAGCAGTAGTAACATGTATACTACTCCAGCTGTAGTGAAAGTAATTGCATCAGAGTAAACTGATGTCATTCTAATAACATGTTATACTATAATGCAGTTTGTAGTATAATTATAATGGAATGTTCTGCCTGCCTCAGTTTGTGAATTTGTTCCTGTACAAGTTCCAGTCATGTTCTCACATGAATGAAATGGCCAATCACAATCTCCAGCCTCAGCCAATCAGAAAATTGGATTGCATCTTCACTCTCTGAATTAAATGTTATCTGCAGTATCAGAGTGTGTTCAATAGGGGGAACTCTAGAGCACTGGCTGACACACACAGCTCTGTGCTTATTAATGTGGACATCTTCTGAAACATTGTTCATTAGGACTAAAGAAGAATAATAAAGGTGAATAATAATATATGTCTTGTGTACTTTGTACAGCAGAAACATAATGATGCCTCAACTTACTGCATAACTCTGAACCTCCAAGATCTGCAAGACAGAAAAAAATAATGTGGAAATTAGCTGCAATTCTCCATCACACCACATGATGGAGCTGATTAATCTGATTTATCACTTTGGGTTCAGCATCTGTGAATGAATAAAAAGAGTCCAGATGGAGGGTGGAGGAGGTGGAGGAGTCTCAGTGTGTCTGCAGAGACTGTGTAGAAGGACAGAGCAGCAGCAGAGCAGTCCAGATACACTGATGATTCTCTTTCAGATCCAGAGGAACACACAGGGATGATGGTGGACTTGACAGTGGAGCTGTTCTCAGTGCAGTTCAGACTGCAGCACTGAGAGTCTTCTCCACTTCTTCTGGTTCCTCTGTCAGTCACTGCTGGATGAAGCTCTCCTCTCCACTCTACCTCCCAGTAACATGGACCAATCAGAGCCTCTCTACACACAAGCTGCTGCTGCTTCAACCTCTCTGGATCATCAGGACACAGCTCGTCCTCTCTCAACACACACACCGTCCTCTTCACTGTCTCCTTTAGAAAGATCAGTACCTCCATCTGTTGAGAGAAGAAGACGGACAACAGAGGTGATAAATCAGTGTTTACAGAGACTCACTTCATCAGCTGTCAGTCACTGATGCAGCACATCCAGTATAAAGAGCAGCAGGGACTTCAGTCCTGTTCAGAGCAGAAGTGGAGCAGCTGTGTAGTGTAGCAGCTTCCTCTCAGCTCTCATGTTAACGTATTGGAGTGAAGACACTGAGCTGGAAGCTCACACACCTGCAGAGACTTTTAGCATCAAGTCTGTTTACTCTGAACATTTCACTCAAGTCCACAGTGGAAATAAACTGCTGAGTCATGAAGCTTCATTACTGCACAAACAGTTTAGTGATGGATTCACTGCTGTTACATGTCAACTCATGTTCCATTTAAAGAAAGAGTCTCTGTGTGTTGATGAACATCTGATCTGCTTCTGAAATATCAGCTGACAAATAAACATGGAGGCTGTCACTGAAAGTATCTGACAGATGGACAGATATACAGATGTGATCACTGGACTTCAGCAGAGGTTCTGCTCTGTATCAGACCACATGCTGACAAAATGTCATGATGCTTCTCTGAAATCAGAGCCAGTGATTTGCAGGCTGCAGTCAGACTGATCTCAGAGCTGTGACAAAGATCAAACTCATCAATTCTTTACTGTTGAAATGAGACAACAAACAGTCTCAGATTAGATGTGATGGTAGGACAGTTGAACCAATGAGGACAACTGTCTCTACACATCCTGTGAGGCTGTCAGCTGTGATCCAGCTTTATTTCCTGTTGACATGAACACAACAACAACAACAACAACAACAGATCACAATGAGCTGTGATTGGCTGACTGTCCTCTGCGTCTCTGTCTTTCTGTCCCATCCTGAAGCCTGTCACCATTCTCCTCTCACAGCTTCAATGAGGAAAGCAGCCACTGAGAAGGTTGGAGGTTTACAGGAGACACTGGATCTTTGCTTTGATACAAACTGTGTTTAGGACAATACTGATGAAAGCAGCATGGACTGACTCCAACTCACTACTGACCTCAGAGTCTGCAGTCCACAGTCTGGACTCTGCACAAGATCAGACAGATCCTTCACTCCTGAATCCTGCAGGTTGTTTCCTCTCAGGTCCAGGTGTCTCAGATGGGAGGAGTTGGACTTCAGAGCTGAGGCCAGAGAAGCACAGCTGATCTTTGACAAACTGCAGCGACTCAACCTGAATAAAGAATAAAAGATGTGAGTTTAGGAGACAAAGTTCCTGCTTGAAAGCGTTGAGTGTTTCATCATCTGTTCAGAGCTGAAGAAGGTTGAGAATGTACAAGTTTGGAAAATGGAAACTCCAAACACCTGAACCAACAGGATGCAGCTTAAAAACAGTCAGATACTAAAAGTCAAACACAGCTCTCATTAATATTAATGACAACATGCTGCTGCTTCAATAAAGACATAGTGACTTCAGCTCTTAAACTATTCCAGCTCCACCAGTGGCTCCATCTATACAAACTCATGTTGTTGACATTTGTTTCAGATTCTACTAAAGATCCTAAAGTTTTGACAGAGAACAAACATGTCAGGCTGAAGTTTGGAGGAAAGGCAACAAATGATTGAGACAAAATGGAAAAGATTTTCACTTCATGTAACGGTGATTTACATTTAACAAACATGCTGAGTTTGCTCTGAATACAGCTCTGGAAAAAATGAAGAGACCACTGCAAAATGACAGTTTCTCCATTGTTACTATTTATAGGTATGTGTTTGAGTAAAAAGAACATTTTGTTTTATTCTATAAACTACTGACAACATTTCTCCCAAATTCCAAATAAAAATATTATCATTTAGAGCATTTATTTGCAGAAAATGACAAATGGTCAAAATAACAAAAAAAAGATGCAGTGTTCTCAAACCTCACATAATGCAAAGAAAACAAGTTCATATTCATTTTTAAACAACACAATACTAATGTTTTAAGTTAGGAAGAGTTCAGAAATTAATATTTGGTGGAATAATCCGATTTTCAATCACATCTTTCAAGCATCTTGCCATGCTCTCCACCAGTCTTTCACGTTGCTGTTGTGTGACTTTATGTCACTCCTGATGCAAAAAATTCAAGCAGCTCAGGTATATTTGATGGTTTGTGACCATCCATCCTCCTCTTGATCACATTCCAGAGGTTTTCAATTGGGTTCTGGAGATTGGGCTGGCCATGACAGGGTCTTTATTTGGTGGTCCTTCATCCACACCTTGATTGACCAAGCTGTGTGGCATGGAGCATTGTCCAGCAGGAAAAAACAATACTCAGAGTTGGAACATTGTCAGAGCAGAAGGAAGCAAGTTTTCTTCCAAGATAACCTTGTACGCAGCTTGATTCATCGCGCCTTGAAAGACAAATCTGCCGTATTACAGCCTTGTTAAAGCACATCACCCATCCTCCACCAAATTTCACAGTGGGTGCGAGACACTGTGGCTTGTAGGCCTCTCCAGGTCTCCGTCTAACCATTAGATGACCAGGTATTGGACAAAGCTGAAAATTGGACTCATCAGAGAAGATGACCTTACTCCAGTCCTCTATGGTCCAATCCTTATGGTCTTTTGCAAACTTCAGCCTGGCTCTTCTTTGCTTCTCATAGATGAAGGGCTTATTTCTAGCTTTACACGACTTGAGCTCTGCCCCTAGAAGCTTGTTTCGAGCCGTTCTCACCGTGCACTTCACCCCAGCTGCCATTTGCCATTCTTTTTGTAGGTTACTTGATGTCATCCTACGGTTGCTGAGTGACATTGGAATGAGTTGACGGTCATCCTGGTCAGTGGAGAGTCGTTTCGCCCTCTGCCAGTCTGTAGCAGACACTGGGGACAACCCCCAGTGTCTGCTGCTTGACCTTGTTCTTATGAACAGCCATCTTAGAAATTTAAAGGATGGAAGCAACCTGACGCTCACTGTATCCCTCTGCCAGTAAAGCCAGAATTTTCCTCTTTTTTCTCTTTTCCTCAAACAAAACTTTTCTTTTCAACTGTTTTGGCATGGTCAATAGTTATTTTTTGATTGCTATTACTTTTGAGGTACTACCAGCACTGTTTGTGCCATCCATCCAGTCCTATTGCAAGAGCATAGTGATGACCACAGCAGTGGTTTTTATACTTTTCCTCATTAAATAGGATTTGGTTCAGGTGATCACCTAATCAGTACCTCATTAAGTAGACTGAGATGTGCTTGTGTTGGAATTCAACATACACAGGAATGGAATGGCTGTCATACCTGTAGAGATACTGATTTCAGAAGAATTTGCAGTGGTCTCTCAGTTTTTTCCAGAGCTGTATCTGAGTCACTTTGACTTTAGTCTCATCACTTTCTAGTCGTGTTGGAAGAAGAAAATACTGAATATATATTTCTTGATGTGAGTGTGGAAAAAACTTTGCTCTGCCACAGTCAGTGGACTAAACCACAGAAGAAGAAAACAGACTTTACCATGAAGATCCTCAGTGTGGATCAGTATAATATCAGTGTGATGTCTGCACTTTACTGTCAGCACAACTTTCACATCATATTCATCTCAGCACACAAGTAAACAATGGAGTCTGACCTCAGAGTCTCCAGTCCACAGTCTGGACTCTGCAGAAAACCACACAGCAGCATCACTCCTGAATTCTGCAGGTCCCTGTTTCCACTCAGGTTCAGGTGTCTCAGATGGGAGGGGTTGGACTTCAGAGCTGAGGCCAGAGAAGCACAGCTGATCTCTGACAAACTGCAGGAACTCAACCTGAATAAAGAATAAAAGATGTGAGTTTAGGAGACAAAGTTCCTCCTTAAAAGCGTTGAGTGTTTCATCATCTGTTCAGAGCTGAAGAAGGTTGAGAATGTACAAGTTTGGAAAATGGAAACTCCAAACACCTGAACCAACAGGATGCAGCTTAAAAACAGTCAGATACTAAAAGTCAAACACAGCTCTCATTAACTTCAGTCACTATAAACATCACAGATCATAAAGCAAAGAGTGAAGAAACATTTCTTTCTGTCTTAATGTGGAATATTTGCTTTGTATGTGAAGAAATATAAAAATCAACTGAAGGTGAAGATGAAATTGTTCCAAAGTAAAGAGTCAATTAGCAAGTGTTGGATTTTGAATCTTCATTCAATGAGTTTGAAATATGAAGCTGAACAAGATGCTCAGTGTGGATCAGCATCAAATCTCTGAGCTCAAATCTAAATATATATCCAGGCTATTGACAGAAATAGTGCAGGTTAATATAGCAAAAAAACAAAAGAAATAAAAAAAAAAAAAAAAAAAAAAGACACGGTAAAATGTGAGGTAGTGGAAAATGAGATCAGCTGCTCACCTCCTGTCTGTAAGCAGACCTGTCAGCTGCCCTGGGACTGGAAGTCCACACGACAGTGGTGTCGCTCATGAACTTCAGGAATTTCCACAGATGGATCACTTGAGGTACAGCTCACAGAGGGAGAAGAGCAGTGAGGGAGGGTTACACCTCAGGGGCACCAGTGCTGATGGCCCGGTCTTGATGTGATTCCCAAGCTCACCTGCTGCTGCCTCCGTTAAGAAGGGTGGATCCACTGACAGGTGGAGGCAGGCACTGTGAGCTGGGAGAGCTTCTGATGGAGGAGTTCAGGGATGATGGTGTTGAACGCCGAACTGAAGTCCACGAACAGGATCCTGCATATGTCCCTGGGAGTCGAGGTGGTGCAGGATGTGTTGCAGTCCCATGTTGACTGCATCATCTGCTGACCTGTTTGCCTGGATTGGCAACCGTAGGGGGTCCAGCAGGGGCCAGCTATGTCCCTCAGGGTGGTTCAACACACTAGTCTCTCAAAGTTTTCATGACCACAGACGCCAGGGCGACGGGGTCTGTAGTCATTAAGTCCAGGATAATGGGGGCTTGGGTACCAGATGACAGGAGCGCTTGGAGGCAGTGAGGGCACTCTGCCCAGGGATTGGTTAAGATCCGCAGAAGATGGGCCAGCTGCTCAGCACAGACTCTCAGGCAGAGGGGGACACTCCATCAGGTCCTGGAGCTCTGGTCTTCCTTGTCTCTGAAGGAGCCGGACATCCTCTTCAATGGATCATTGTAGGGCAGGCGGGGGGGGCTGGGGCAGTGGGGAGGTGCTGGGTAGGTTCTTTGTGGCCGTGGAGGGAGAAAGTCTCTTATCAAAACCTGCAGAAGGTGTTAAGCCTCAGCCGTCTGGGATCTTCTGCAGGGTGGGGGATGGTCTCCTGTAGCTGGTGATGTGATTAAGACCTCTCCAAACTGATGCAGAGTCATTTGTTGAGGTGCTGTTTTTAGCCTCTCATTGTAGCTTCTTCTTGCCACTCTGATCTCCTTGGTCAGTTTGTTCCTGGTCTGTTTAAACAGGGCCTGGTCCCTACCCTGTAGGCCTCTCACCTGGCGCGTAGCCTCTACTGGGGAGCAAAACTATGGCTTTCATGTTGTTATATAAAGAAGGTCTTGGTCTGCACAATAATATGTCTCGGCCAAAAAACTGATGTACGATGTCATAGTAAGATAGTTAGTGGCTGCAGCTTCGAAAAAACACTCAAAGCTGCAGCCACTAAGACTAAACGAACTTAATGTGTGCAGATAGATCACCCTGTCACAATGACAAACTTCACAATGTAGAATAATCAAGGTGCTTTTCGTCCTAGTGTTTAATGATCTAATAACCTGCTAGAGGACCTAACATGGTTGTGGAACAGGGGTGAACAGGCAAAGTAGACACTGTGGCATTGAGGCAGGGCTCCAGTTCCAAAGATGGGATATTTCTCACAGGAGTAAATGCATTGACTAACATCTGCTTTGAGGAGCTTTCATCTTTTCTCCTTTTTCTTTTTCTTCTTTTTTCTTTTTTTTGTGGGGTTTTCTCAGGGTTTCAATCAGCTAGGAGGTCCAGTGTCGTCCACTGTTGGTGGAGTCACAGACACAGACCAACAACAGAACCTGAGCCCAGGAGTCATTAAGACTGAGTACAGTATCTGAGACTTTACTGTAATGGTTCCAGTTCTGGACGCCACAGCACAAAGTGGAGAGAGCTGTGTGTTATTTTAGAAGTTTTGTCCATGTGAAGGTGAGGCTGTGAGCCTGGCTACCTGAGTTTGAATTAAAGATGGAGAGAGGAGAAGACCACCTCAGTGAAAAAAAAAAGTCAAGAGTAGAACACAAACAAGACACAAAGAGATGCAGCTCTTCTCCAGCTCTGCATTTTACACAGCACAAACACATCCTACCATTTCTATAGACAATCAGCAGGTGAAATGTTTATACATTTATTCATATAGAAACACATTATTCATTATTTTACAGACAAACTATTCGATATTAGATCGTGAAGGATTAGAAAGTGTTGACGATCTGCCAGAGGAGAGAGATCGTATTATCGTCTATAGGACACATTCTATTAATTGCAGCTCTATGCTTGCACACAGACGCACGAGGAGGTTTTTTTTTCCTTGGGCAACTAACAGCCCGCTTCACGTAAACATGACCAACCAATCATGGCGAAGTATGAGCAGTGCTGATTTTTTTTTTTTTTTTTTTTTACTAGCCTTGTTGTTTCAGTCAAGCTGTAGCGGGTAGCCCTTAAGTTGTATGGACAGTGTTGGGGAGTAACGGAGTACATGTTGGCAGCGGCTCCAGCTCTCGCTCCTGCTGCTCCTTGTCCGACTCCATTCTGAGTTTTCGTGGAGCTGGGGCTTCTGGGAAACGCATCGAGTTGCCTTCGTTCATTTAGAGAATAAATATAAAGTCGTGAAACAGAAGTATTGTCACGTAATCCATTGATTTCAACAATGTAACTGTATTCTGAATACTATCTATTTAAACTGTAACTGTAATGGAATACAGTTACTCAGAATGTGTATTCTGAATACGTAACGCCGTTACATGTATTCCGTTACCCCCCAACACTGCGTGTGGAACTGGTTTGGATTTTCTCCAAACGACAAAGCATAAACAACTGTCATTTGTAACACAGAGAAGGTTCGAGCTTCGGATGGAAACACAACGAACCTCTTTAACCACCTGAAGAGGCAGCATCCGAACAATTAGCTGAGAGCCAAGCAGCGAGGCCAACCACACATCAGCCAGTGGTAACGGCTAAAGACATTACACAGAAACTCACTGCAGCAGCTGTAGAATCTTATTATTATGACCAGATAATTACACCATGTTGTTTCAGTTTGACTCTGTCATTTCCAGGTTCTGTGTTTCCAGTTCACCATTCACCACACAATGATGTACTCTTTATTTCTTCATGATGACTCTTGAAAAGTTTTTTGAAGAGAGAAGAAAATTTCTTCTGTCATTTTCCCTTTTTTCTCACAAAACTCGTTTTAAAGATTTTCAAGATTCCAAAGAAAACACATTTTCAGGTCGGAGAAAATGAGGAACTGTTCCATCATTTATCCAGAAGTTTCTATAGTAATGTGATCATTATATTCTGTGACTGTGACAGGAGTGAGTTCAGTGAATTGATGTGACCTGTCTGTGCTCTTCACTGCTCATTTTAATGAAGTATATTCCTCTCTGTATTATGATATTGGATTGTAACTCAGCTTTACCACAAATACCATGCCAGGCCACCTGTATGTTTTGTTCACCGTGGTTGATCCATCTGTCTTCCTGTATTCATTCTCTCACCTCGCCACTACAACCACATACACTAAATACACTAAACTGTAGTAAAGGTGGAAAGCAACCATTGTGTGAAACATAATGTGGTTGGATGTATGTCTAGAGGAAACAGTTTATTAACAGCAGTGGAGGTGGGAGACTGGGGTTTGTATCCAGAGTCCACTCTGTGGTTAGGCTCTGGTATTCAGCTATTTAATAATACACAAGCTAACTTGCATACGGCCTACTACAAATGTCAAGCATAATACACATTTTCATCAGAGAGACTCAGCTCTCAGAAATAAGTCCAGCAGTGGAGAAAGTCCAACAGGCTCCACATGTTTGTGCCGAGAGGAGACTGTACTGAAGCTGTCAGCTGTACCAGCCCTGAGGCTGCTCTGCTCTCGTGTCACACTGCTACTGTACATGAAGACTGCTGTCAGCTCGGCTCAGCTCCACTCATCACTAACTTCCACGAGCAAACAGAGCCTGCTGTAACAGGGAAGCAGCAGAGTCAGGAGGTTTCTGCTGTGAGGGAGCGGGTAGACCTCTGTCAGTCAGGTGTTTTCAGGAAGGACGCTCACTTCACACACACCTCACAACTCGAGAGCATCAGACGGATACACGCACAATAAAATATCCACGGTAGCTGTGTAATTTCTCCTCTCAGCCCGGTGCTCTTTGTGTGGAAAACGCCAGACATGAAAATGAAAAGACGGAAACGATCCGTTGCCTTGAAATCCAAAAGAGAAAGCGACGGTGGGGATCCACACGGTGTGTATCCAGAAGTAAAGCATGGTGTCCTTTAATCAGCTGCAAAGTTCCGCGCTCTTCCCTGACGAAGTCTGTCCAGCGGTTCCAGAAGAGAAAGCTGCAGATGAAGCCGGAGCGGAGGAAGAACTCCCCAGTGTGAACGCTGCTGATGAACACAAGAGCTGGAGACCTCTGTTCCCTGCTTCTTCTGCTGTTTACATCGACATTAGCGACCCTACCGGAACTTCGTTAGAGAGGAAGAGACTGTGTCTGTGTGTGAGTCCTCCGTCTCTGTCTCTGTGTGCTCAGTATGTTGCTACTAAAGCAGCGTTTCATGGTTCAGGACTGATAGCAGGACTAATGTGGACAAGTCCAACTCATTTCATTCAGCACCACAACCATGATCTGTCGCTATTGAGTGAAGTGAAGCCAGTGAAGAGAGGGGAATGGAGGAGGAAGCACAAACTGTTTACTGGTCTCTGATGGATCTAGCCAGCAGTTTGTCTCTGTGTTATTCTGTCTCTGCAACTGCTAGATTCACATACTCAGGTGGACAGTCACAGTAGACACTGTCTAATGTCCAGGGTGAAAGTTCTTTTATCACATATTAAAGCTGTGTGATGTTCAATGACACCGACCATGTGTAGTTTAAATACATACGTGCAAGCTATTTCACCACAGAAGATGAGCTTGATTATTGTTTTGATCATGACTGTTTCACCAAAGTTGTTGTTTATAAAGTGTTAATGTAAGAAGCTCATGCGAAGTACCAAGCAAATTCTTTTTCTGTTAATAACATTAGTTCTATATTTTCCACTTGATATAAGTGATGGTATTTATAAAAATATATCTGTCTTTTCAGTCTAAAATCCTTCTAGTGTATCTACAGGAGTCGATTATCCCATATATATACAGTGGTTCCAGTATATGCCGAGGTCAAAGTGAAGACAGTCTAGGTTGGTCTCATTGATAAAGCCAGTTATCTGTGTGCAAACAAGCTTGACAGTGATTGACCCACTTAAGTTCTACAGAGCACTGAAGTTGCTTCCCTTTACTTTTTATTCTTCCTCCAGCTGCAGTGTGAGAACATTCACAGAAGAAATATTATTATTATTTACTGTCCAACACAGTAGTGTAAATGATGTGACATTTACTCAACACAACTTTGGTCGACTGTCACAGGATAGAAAGAACAAAGAACTTCACTAAGAGCCTTGTTTCATAATTCATTTCCGTGCCCACAGTGTTTTGGTCCTCCAGCAACCTTTGATGTCAGTGTGTCATTAATGTTGGTGGAATCTGAGGTTGTTGACTGAGAGAAGCTGTGAGATCTTTAGACCCTGAGGACTCACTCTTGGACCGATTTGACAGATGCCCACAAATAAAAGTGCTTCTCCACCAACCAACTACTACCCCTCATAGGGACTGTCTGTGAACTGAAGCTGCTTTTGGTCAAAGAGATATTCATGTTCACTGTTCACTGCACCATTCTATTGCTAGTAAATTCAGCAATCATGATGCATGAACTGTACAACTACTAACAGATAGATGGAGGCAACATTCATGTTAATGTATCTGCTGGAAATCCTGTTGGAAGTTAGTATAAAGTGTCCTCCAGGCTGATGGTGGTAACCTGCTGTAATTAACCAATGATGAGCCCATTAGCCTCTGAAGTAACAAGTTCACATATTATTATTGCAAAATACATACGAAGACAATTAGTTTAAAAAGAATCATTTGAAGGTCATGAGAGTTACATTTTATTTTTAATCCTGTTGTTGTAGATTTCCTCAACTCCAAACAATGTGGATCAGAAGTGAAGCATTATCAAGCTCTCAGTCACACTATGGAAAGAGGCAGAGACGACTGCTGCTCCCTTCTCTACAGTACAAAACAATTAGCACTACGCAGTACTTTTTTTATTTTTCATGGTTCCATTTTTCAGTGTTATCAAAATGATGAAATCACAGTTGTACAGTCATCTCTCTATCAATCTCTTATTTCCATCCTACCTTTTTTTCCCAGAGATCCCAAGTCCAGTTCTCTGCACCTGCAGCCTGCTCCACTGACTTTACTGTTGTAGGTGTAGACAGATATATTCTCCTTCTGCCCACATGCTGCAGTAACAGCTGCTACTTTTCACCTGCCAGAGTGGAGCTTCAGTGTGATGGTGTAATGTATTCACATTATTCATACTTGTAAAATGTGAATCCTGGTCCATTAGTGAATTTGCTGTTGGGATGACTAGAGGGCTTGTAGAGTTATTATGCTTTCTTCCTTTGCATCATGATTTTCCACAGACTCTGGTTGTTACAAGTCAAGTAGAAAGTCTGAATAGCAACGTGACTTTCCAACCATCCAGTATCAGGATACAGTTGAGAAAAAGATGTGTATTGATTTCTGCTCTGAATCTGATAGCATTACACAGCCTTCTCTCCACTCTGAGCTGTGACCCAGCAGTGGATGATTCACTGTAAAGTTGCAGACACCTGGTGATACTTGTTCTCTCTGATGCTAATGACTCTTTTGGAGCCTACTTTCCTCTGCTGTTGGTCTCTGTCCTGAATAAAGAGCTCCTCTGTTCATTTCCTCAGGACTCCATCCCAGCGGTTTGGCCACACCAGACCTACAGACTCTCATGAGAGCGCTTTGTTTTACAGTGGGTAAATATTTATGTGATCCCCTGCTGACTTGTAAATTTACCCCTTACAAAGACACATCAGTCCATTATTTTATGATAGGTTTATTTGAACAAGGAGAGACAGAATATCAACAAAAAGTCCAGCAGAAGAAAAAGACCCAGGCAATCTGATTAATGAGCATATTTAAAGTCACTGTCTCACAGTCTGTTCCTCAGCTAGGAACAAAACTAAAACCTAAAAGTGTCCAATACGTAGGAAAATTAAAAACATAAATTTAAGGCAATCAAGACGCCTTACTTAATCGAATAGCAAAGAGGTGAAACCTAATAAAAACGAGGAACTGGAACACAGGGTGAACACAGAGCAAACCTGGAGCAGCATCCTCTAACTTGTGTGTATGATCATCCTGCATTCACTGTTTGAGACTCCTGATGTTCATCATTGGGACAAGGGCCTCAGAACCCTCAGGATCCTTTGTGTTCTCCTGGGATGTGTCGCTTGTCCCCATCTATCTTCTCCACCTGCATTGTGTGTCTTGTGTTTTTGTGTGTGTGCAAAAGTTCAGGCTATGTGTGGTGACCTACTGGTGAGGATGGCGCCCCTCTGTGGCTTGGTTTTATATGCAAATTGAAGGGGGACCAGGTTTATTGGGAGATTGTTCTTTCCATAATTGGTGAGGGCCACTGGGTGAAAGTCATTCAGGCAGACTGGATTTGACTTTTGGACCAGAATAATAGTGGCGTTTTAAGGCAGGTGGGTAAGGACTGCCTGCCTGAGTGATGTGTTGAAGATGTCTGCTCCTGATTTAAAACAAACTCCATCCAACTGTGCAAGTACTGGTAATAAACCAGTTCCGGCTGCTACAATAACCAGAACAACTAATGGCGTCACTGTCATCATTTCACAAACCAGAAAAGCCATGTCCCTTTAACGAAGACAAATCAAGCCAACTAAGAGAACTCCCACTTACTCAGTTATTCACACAGACTTCATCCCTCTGTAGCTCTCTCCTATCAGTGTAGGAAAGGCTCTGAGTTCCTTCACTTCAAGCTTCTTTTCCTCAGCTTCTTGTATGAGTAAAAGTGCCTTTACTTTGACTGACAAAACACAAAAAAAAAAAAACCTGAAAAAACCCTCGGTCAACTGCTAAAGGTCAGAAATCCCAGGTAACAAGAGTGTTGGATGAGTAAACATTTCAAACTGGTTGGTATTTTACCTTCTTGATGAAAGAAAACGATCTACACCATAAAATTTAGTCCAAATGAAAGCGCGAAATTACAAGACTTTTTGGCCAGAGAGGTGTGTGTGTGTGTGTTGTGTCGTCTACTTTATACTATGCAAATATGTGTGACTGGTTGGACTGAGTCTCAAATAGACCGAAGTTCACATGCTTGAAGTGTTATTAAGACATGAAACCTCCTCATATGGCCCCAGTGTGAACACACAAAGACTCTGCTGCTGTTTGATGTTTTCTATTATTATTGATTAGTGGACTAATTGAATCTGCTGAGCTCCAATGAACTAGTTAAATTATAATGTAATAATAAAGTGATGTCTTCAACACAAACATTCAGGCTTCACATCAATGTGGATGGAACTGGACTATTCACAGAGGCTTCTGCGATCACTGCCCCTCCAGTGGTCACTGTCAATAACTTCTAACTCTGAACACACCACCACGGACACTCTTTTTCCTTGTTTATATCGGTACTCACACTGCAACATTTACAATCAACTGGAGAGTCTTTAGATAATAATAGATAATAATAGAAGTGCAATGGTCCAATAGAGAAGTAACAAAGCATGGAACAGTGTTTCTGCATCATTCTGAGCCCAGGATGTCTCTGATTGTTGTCACATTAAGGAGGTGAAAAAGAGGCCGTCCTTGAGTTTTGCTTTGATGAGGGAGTTAAAAGGACAAGTCTTGATCAAAAACTAACTCTGAAGGGTTACAAATGACCTTTGAAGTACATCAGACAAAGCTTGTCTCTGTACTTGTATCATATCTCTGTCTTGCATTTGACACCACTGACCATCACATCCTATTACACAGACTGGAACCTTTAACTTGGCATCAAAGGGAACCTCCCTTCGCTGGTTTCAGTCCACCACTTATCAGACTGAATTCCTAAACACCTTTTGTACCCACCAATGGTTTTCAAAAAAGTCCTAGTAACAGTAATAATAATAGGTCATATTACATGGCTCTGAATTTGTGTAGCTGTATCTGAGACAAGAAGCCAAAAGCAAGATAAATATCTCTTACTATTTCCACCAAGCATCTTATATTTCTCATCTCATATTTGCATCTTGAATGAAAACAGCAGATGTGCGAGAAGTGTGTGCAGATAGACCATAATGGGGCTGGGCCCCTGTCACTATCACTTCAAACAAGCTTCTGATAATAGAATAATCATGGTGCTTTTTCTAATCCTGCTGTTTAAATGGGATCTGTGAGTCAACCTACGAGAGCCCAGTGTCAAATATGAAACATGACAATTCCTGTTTGCCAGTAGTAAATGGTGCTATGACTATAACTGGATACTGGCCTGTAGGTGTCTTCAGGCCAGGACTATCATCAAAAGTGGAGCAGAGGCGGCTACATATTTGAGAGTACAACAACTCTTTCCTGTGATCAGAATCAGAATCTGACTGGGATCACAATCACATAATAGCTCCAAGTTAGGTTGGACTTCCCAATGCAGACTCCAGAGACGGTAAAGAAGTGAAGATATTTTTAATAAGCAGAACAACAGGTTTTGCAGAAGTAGATGAGCAATACGCGATGACAGAAACTAGGAAAACTCTGGATCAGAGACAAAGAGGGAAAAAGTATAAAGCAGGAACTAAGTAGAGAAGCAGAAAGGAGGAAGCTCCAAGAGGAATGAAGGGAACACAAGAGACTTAAATACACAAAGAGACAGTAGCAACAAGTGAAGAACATCAAGGCGCGGACAGACAATCACTGAAGAGGAGAAAAAGACATAAGAGGCAGAAATAAGAAAACACCAACACACTTGGCAGAAAATTTCAAAGTAACAGGAAGCGATTAGTCCAAACAAACAAATCACGGAACAAAGAATCCAAACAAAGAGAGATGCTCAAGGGACGCAGGCTGCAGAAGTCTTTGTGGAAAGCAGGAAATGAGAACAGAATCTGAGTGTTGTTGAGGTAGGGTGAGAGTAGGGAAGCCAGAGCAGGTCCGAGCAGAGGATTATGTGTACTGTAAAACTAAAATATTGAAAACTCTCAAATTATCAAAGGCAACGCAATGCAAGAGATGTTTCCTTCAATTGCCATCATGTTTCTACCTTCAACAAACTGAATATTCTTATTGAATAAAACACACAGGTGTTAACCCGGTGAGAAAAAGATTTTGCTTTTATAAAACAGGAAAGTCAGCTGTGCTGTCAAACTATTTAAAAGGCGACCAATAAATAAATGTTTAAGTTAGCAGCATATTTATTGATAACATGGCTGTGAACACAAAGTTTAACAATTAAAAATGAACACTGAAGTGTTACCTAAAAAGTACCACCAACTGAACAGATGTGTGTTTCTCACATTACAATATTGTTGACTGTAACAAAGCTTCCCGACAGTTATGAGCAAATAGTATTAAATCCTACGGCCTCAACCCACTTCACAACGATAGAAGGTCAAAAAGTGCATTAACTAACCTCAAAACAAGGGCACTCAGGTCCGTTCAAAGAAGGAAGGGGAGGAGACGTGGTTCCAAAATCAAAGGAGTACAAGTTTTATTAACAATAAATTGCACAATGGTAAAATGCGCTAAAATGACTGAACCCCCACCTAGTGACAGAGGTTTACCGGCCTTGGGGAGGGCTCAAACGGGGGGGTCAAGGGGTCCAAAAAGAAATAGGGAACACCCCACTCATACGTGCCACACACACAGCAAACGGTGAAGTGCAGGAGAACCTTAAACCACAGGACCACACAGCATACGAGAACACCACCACCCGGGGCACCACCACCACCCGGGGCACCGCCACCACCACCTTCGGCCGTCAGCACTAGGGGAACAAGAAAACAGTTAAAAGGGTCGCCAGTCAAAATAAACTACCAACAAGAAAAGCAAGAAACAACCAAAAAAGGAAAAAAAGAACAAAAGAAAAAAAAACAACAAAAAGAAAACAACAAACAATTTTATTTCTGGCCAATAATGCTAAACTAAACCAGGAATAGGCACATTCTTTCATTAAAAAAAAAAACCAAAATAAACCACTACCAAAAACAACCTAAAGAAATAAATAAAAATCTGTACCTGGAATGAATGAAACACAACAACTTAAGGTAACTTGATCTTCCTCTCACCTGATTTAACAACTGATTAACACCTGGACCGCTGGCACGCTAAAGAGACAACCATCTGAGCCGCCCGCCTTCCCAGCATCTTCCTCTCTAACGCCAGATCCATAACAAACAAAATCGACGAACTGAGGTTACAGATTGCAGCCAACAAGTGCTTCCGCGACTGCTGTAGCATTGTTTTAATCTGACGGAGACCTGGCTGCAGCCATCCATACCACAGACTCAGCTATTGAGTTAGCCCGACCGCATGGTCCACCGCCACACAGGAACGGCGACTCTGGTAAGAGCAGAGGAGGGGTTATGCATGTATATCAACAACAGCTGGTGCAAAATGCAAAAGACTGTAGATAGCTTTTCACGTTCCCCGAATCCTTGGAATATTTGACTGTCAAATGCAGACCCATCCTATACCTCGGCAGCGAGTTTACTGTCATCATGGTAACGGCCGATACATACCACCCGATGCTAAGGCTAACATAGCCGATGGATGAGCCGCACAAAACGGTAAGCAGCCAGCAGAACTCTTATCCTGATGCAGTGCACATCATAACTGGGGACTTAACCGCTGCATGATCTAAGGACAATGCAGTCTATTTTATCAACATATTAAATGTGCAACTAGAAAGGTGCAAGCACACTGGACAAAGCCCAGTAGCAATATCCAAAAAGGCTATAGAGCAACCTCTCTACCACATCTGGGCCTTTCAGATCACATGTCCATGCTGCTCATCCCCTGCATACACCCCCCCATCAGGAGGAAGAGCCCCCAACCACAAAGATTGTAAAAACATGGCCGGAGAGTGCATTACACCAGCTGCAGGACTGTTTTGAGAACACAGACTGGAGTGTTTTGAACATCAGGGACCTGGAGGAGCACACCACATCTGTGCTCTCCTAACATCAACTTTTTTGTGTTGACAGCCCCACACTGTGGACAAATGTCTCCGGGTGTATCCCAATCGGAAACCTTGGATGACCAAAGAAGTCCAGGTCCTGCTGAGGCAGCGGACGCCCGCTTTCAGAGCCGGTGTGATAGGGTTAGTACAATGCAGCCAGAGCCGACCTGAAACGAAGGCATCAGGAGAGGCCAAGGCAGCTTATAAAGAAGAAAATTGAGACCACTTCAGCGACACAACAATATGCTACAGGGGTGTGGCAGGGAGTCCAGCAGCAAACCAACTACAAGTCCCAGCAACACCACAATGGTGAGGGAGACCGCTGCGCTTGCTGAGGAGTTGAACCACTTCTTTGCACGCCTTCGAGGGAAGGAGGACCCGAGGCAGCCACAGCTCGAGCAATCAGACTCAGCACCCAGTCTCATGGTGCAGCAGAGCCACGAGGTGAGGCGCATACTGAGGGCAGTAAATCCCAGGAAGGCCGCTGGACCAGACGGAGGACTGGAGGGTCCTCAAGTGAGTGTGTAGACCAGCTGGCTGGGGCCCTACTCAAGATCCTCAATGCATCACTGTTCCCAGTCCTTCATCCCAATTACGCCTGGGAAGGTCAGCCATACAATTGTCCTGGGCTGCCCAAAAAGACTTCCATCAGCAGCCCTAACGATCATTTCGAACCCGTCGCTTCTGACCCTGCTATAGTAATGAAGTGCTTTGAGAAACTGGTCCTGACGGCACATCATGCGTCTCTCCCTCCCACCCAAGCATCAATCTAATTTCAGTTTGCATACACAGAGCTAACAGATCGACAGAGTACGCCACCGGCCACAGCACTGCACACCACCATCTCCCACCTGGAACAACAGGAGCCATGCTAGGGCTGCTCTTGTTGACTTTGGCTCTGCTTTTACCATACTACTCCCAGACAGACTGACAGAAAAAGCATTGGACATTGGACTTCCTTTCAACACCTGCTGCTGGATCAGAAACTTTCTTCTCTGGGACCGTGTACAGAAAGTCAGAGGGTCCCCATATCTCCACAGCCCTCAGCCTCAACACTGATCACCACAGGGCTGTGTGCCCAGTCCCCTACTGCACACTCTGTAACACGATGATCTGTGTCAGCACCTGCCCAGACAACACCATCATTAAGTTTTAAGGACGACACCACTGCAGAAGGGCCTATCTCGTGAAATGAGACGGTGACACAGGGATGAGGGGTCCAAAGTTGGTGGGTAAAGTGGACAACAACTTGGTCCCTCAAGACCTGCAAGACCAAAGAGAACTGATAATTGATTTCAGGAGGAAGAAGTTCAACCTTCAGCCCATCTGCATCAACGGGAATGTGGAGAGGGTGCCCAGCTTTAAGTTTCCCTAGGGAGTGCACATAGATGCAGACCTCCAATGGAGCTCTAACACCTCAGAGAGGTTGTGAAGAAGGCTCAGCAGCGTTCCACTCCTCTGAGGATCCTCAGGAGGACCAACCTAAAGAGGGAGCTGCTGGACCACCTTCTACCGGGCTGCTCCAGCATTGAAAGTGTGCTGGACATATTGCATCTCTGTGTGGTTTCTCAACCCACACCACGTGCAATACAAGAAGGTGCACTACAAAGGGTCAGCTTACACCGCCTCAGAAAAATCATTTGCCATCCCCCTTCCCCTCCTTGTTGACCCCTATAACACCCGCTTGTCTCAAGAGGTTCGCAGCATCTTGAGGGGGGACTGCACACACCCAGGACATCAAGTGCTTAAGCTGCTGCCCTCTGGCAAGAGATTCAGGGCAATTGAGAGTACTAACAAACAGACTCAGGGACAGTTTTTAAATACGCCCTAATCTCAATGCCAACAAAATAGCCTCATTTAATCTTGGTTAGCCACTCGGTTAACAGGTCGTAAGTAATAAACAATGTCTTTTTCTCTTTGTATATATTTTACATACTGTATATTTCTCATCCTGAATATATTTCGGTCATTTTATTTCATTCTATTATTTTATTCCATTTCTTCTATTTTTTACTTTTTTTTATTCTGCAATGATTACCTCTTTGTAATTGATGTGGGACAGTGCACTCACTTAAGTACTTTTGTACAAAGTACACTGTAATGACAATAAAGATTTATCTTATCTGTAAAAGCTAATCAATAAAGATCAAGAGAAGCTCAGTGAATGAGGTTCATCAGGGTTTCCACCCATGCATCAGGAAATGACCATCGTACCTGGAAACCAAATAATATGACACTGCAGCCAGCTTATCGCCTATATATCTATATAAATCTAAATATAATAATATGGACAGACGAGTAGAGCACTGGTTCAGCTATCCCATACCCCATTATGTAGTCTCTCTCTGTTTTCCATTCATAATTCTTTCCTACCAGCAGCCAGTAGGAACGTGGTTAATATACTACATCCCCACATCCATGTGATGCTGAATCAGGCGGGTGTGATGGTTATCTGAGAAGAGAAAAGAGAGTTAAAACCCGGATCTTTCCTCTGAGGGGGGATAGATAATCTGACCGACCGCCACGAGGTTCAGATGCTCAAAAAGTTGATTCCCTGGGGGAAAGATAGACCAACAGCTGAACGGGCCCCAACTGTCTGGGGAAACGAAAAAAGGAGCAAGGATGGATGAAAACAGAAGTAATATTGCCATAGACTTCGAAGTTTTCCCCCTTGTTAGAAGCCATTAGAACTAATCCTGTGTTTTCCCGGCAAAGTGTGAAAACTGAAATATCACAAATATTAGACCAACACCACTTACACTTTTTTATGTTTCTTGAAAACAACTGAAATGATTGAATTTTGCAGTTTAATATTTGAATGGAAAAACCCTAAATACAATGAAGACATCAGATAGAACAGAGGGGGTTGCCCAGAAAACCCAAGAAAGTACACCAAAAAGCTTTCCCACATGAGCACAAATGAAATTTTATGGCAAACGTTTAAGGGGTTTTCGGTTGAACGGGAAAAAAGGGAAAAGTTTAGGAGGTTTTCCCCCCCCCAACCCTGTGACAGTGTTCATCCAAATAATGTCTCCTATTGTTATTCGCAATGTTTCTATCCAACTTCTAATTCAAAATTTTACAGAACCAAACATTCTGATATTATTTTCAAACATTATGAGATTCTATGTTTTGACAATACTTTTTCATCTTCAAACAGGATGTGTACACAGCAAACAAAGGATTTAAGGAACAATGTCACAGAGCCTTCAAGCTCTTTCTTCTTCTACACATATTAGACAAGTTCACCACAGAAAGAAATAAAATTGGGGCTAATGTAGAAAAGAAGCCCAAAAAATACCCCTGTAAGACTGTTAAACATTTTACATTTTAAAAAAAAATAAATTATTTTTTGATAAAAGGATTTAATCAAATGAAATTAACTTAAAAACACATAAAAAACAACTACTTCCCATCTATGAGGTGTTAATATTGGATCACATCTGACACAGCAGCTGCTATTTAAAAATCCAAACTCTTTAATTTGTTGTTTAAGGTTTTTAGATTATTTTTAAAAGATGCTAAAAATAAAGCTACTACTCCTACTGATGAATGAATGAATTGAGTTGTATTGTAAATGTTCACCTCTGCTGAACACTTTATAATATAATGGGTATTTGGAGGTCTCCCCACCCTAACCCAAACCCTCTGACAATGTCCATTCAAACTTATTCTTCCTACTCTTCATATTGAAATGTTCCTTGTAATATTCATACATTTGCATTTTTATTCATCTGACAGTTAAATGAATGTGGTTCCACTGGTTTCAGGCTCCAGAGCTCCAGGAGATGTGAACGTTTGGGTTGTAAATCACTCCACATTAATTCGACTGTGAGACTCAGAAACTGACATAATTCAGAGCACTTAAATTCACCCTTTGCCCCTCTAGGGGTGGAGCGTGCATTCTCAAACACCTTCTAATGATGTTTGAACTTATTCATTAGAATAAATTTAAACATTAATTAAAGGGAAAAATGGGAAATTTATCAACAAAAAATTCTTTAGATAAACTAAAAATTAGTCAGAAAAACTAAAAAAATCGTCCAAAAACCCCCTCATTTGATTGGTATTTTGTGTTGTGTATGTTCTGTCATTATACTGACACATGAACTGTGGAGAAACATGTTGGAGGGAATATTGTCTGTAGCCCCCTCCTAAAGCCTTTTACCTCTGTCTTGGAAGTTATGCTAATTTTGTCTCAATAGACAGAATTATTACATTTAGAAATGTTTCAAAAGGGTTTAAATATTTTCATTAAGCGTTATTAAATACAATTAAGAGTTAAAACATATCTTTATATTAAATACATTATCACTTATCATCATTATTAAATAGTAAAAAGTCAAAACTTACTACTACATCTATGTACTAACATGCAAAAACATATATACTATTTTTTTTTGAAAGTGTAAGAAAATGAGAGTTTGGGGTTTTTTTGGGGAGTTTTCTGGAAAAGTTTTTAAAGAAAGTGCTATCAAATACTACAAACAGTAAAACTTATCCTACACATAAGAGAGCAGAAACTTATCATATATTAAAAAGAGTTGACACTTTCTACAACTATCTGTTTACTAACATGCATTTTTTTCCTTTTCTTAGGGAAAGTGTAGAAGAAAAAAAAATTTGAAAGTACCATCACTTAATGTTGTCTTTTCTGCCATCCTTCCTGATGAACAGAAAGGTAAACCATCTGCCAGGCATATGATGGGGCCGTGTTTTTGAGGGGGGCTACTGCAGGTGTTCAGAAGCAAATACAGGATGTGTATTCAAATGCCCACTACATCCCCTGCTATGCACATCAGCTCAACCTGATAATGCAACAGGCCACTTCTCACATCCCTAAGTGAGAATTTTTGCCATCAATACGTGTTTGGAGACAGAGGCTCTCATTTCCTGTTTTGAGAGCATGGGGTTCTGCTGAGTTTGACCCCAGTACAGTCAGAGAGCTGGGGCCTACCCCAGGGTACTGGAAGATCCAGATTTAAATTCTTCCTGCAAGTTTTTCACCACATTATGCCACATGTGGATTACCTTTTATGCCAAACTGCAGAAGAGGAAGATAGATTCTGTCTACATAATGGGTGCATCCAGCAGTTCCAAAAGACATACAAAAAGTCAGGTAGGTAATAAAAAGTTACATTGCAGTTACTACAGTTAAATATTATTCCATTGTTAATTTAAGATATTAATAAAGAAAGTAACCTGCACCCCCCGACATTCTTCCATAAACCCCCAACCCCCCCCCCCCCCCGGGGGGTTTTTTTTTTTCCCCCCCAATTTTTTTAAAATTTTTTTCCCCCCCCCTAAAAATTGTTAAAAAAAAAAATTTTTTTTTTCCCCCCCCCCCCCCCGGGGGGTTTTCCCCCAAAAAAATTCCCCCCCCCCCTTTTTTAAAAAGGGTTTTCTAAAAAAAAAAGGGGGGGCCCCCCCTTTTCCCCCCCCCCCCCCTTTTTTTCCCCCCCTTTTTCCCCCCCCAAATTCCCCCCCCCCAAAGGGGGCCCCTTTTTTAAAAAAAAAAAACCCCCCCAAAAACCCCCCCTTTTTTTGGGGAAGAACCCCCCTTTTTTTTAAACCCCTTTTTTTTTCCCCCCCCCCCCAAAAAAAAACCCCCCAAAAAACCCCCCTTTTTGGGGGGTTTTGGGCCCCCCCCCCCCCCCAAAAAAAAAGGGGGGGCCCCCCTTTTCCCCCCCTTTCCCTTTTTTTTTTTTTTTTTTTTTTTTCCCCCCTGCCCCTTTTTTTTTCCCCCTTTTTTTTTTAAAAAAAAAAAAAAAAAACCCCCCCCCAAGGGGGTTTTTTTTTTTGGGGGCCCCTTTTGGGGGGGGGGAAATTTCCCAAAACCCCCAAAAAAAATTTTCCCCGGGCCCCCCCTTTTTTTGGAAGCCCGGGGGGGTTTTTTTTTTAAAAAAAAATTTTAAATTTTTTGGGGGGGGGGGGGGAAAAAAAAAAAGGGGGGGAAAAAAAAAAACCCCCGGGGGAAATTTTTTTCCCCCCTTTAAATTTTTTTTTTTTAAATTTTAAAAATTTGGGAAAAAAAAAACCCCCTTTTTTTTTTTAATTTCCCCTTTTTTTTTTTGGGGCCCCCTTTTTTTTTTTTCCCCGGGGAAAACCAAATTTTTTTTTCCCCCCCCCAAATTTGGGGGGGTTTTTTAAAAAAAAAAAAAAAGGGGGGGGGGGCCCCCCCCCCAAATTTTTTTTCCCCCCCTTTTTTTAAAAAAGGGGGGGAAATTTTTTTTTTTGGGTTTTTTTCCCCAAAGGTTAATTTAAAAAAAAACCCCCCCCCCCTTTTTTTGGGGGGCCCCCTTTTCCCCCCCTTTTTTTTTTTCCCCCCTTTTTTTTAAAAAATTTTTTTTTTGGGGGTTCCCCCTTTTCCCTTTTTTTTTTTTCCCCCCCCCAAAAAAAAAAAAAAACCCCCCAATTTTTGGGCCCAAAAAAATTTTTTTTTGGGGGGTTGCCCCCCCAAAAAAAAATTTTTTTTTGGGGGGCCCCCCCCCTTTTTTTCGGGGGGCCCCCCCCCCCCTTTTTTCCCTTTGTTTAAAAAATTTTTTTTTGGAAAAAAAATTTTTTTTTTTTTCCCCAAAAAATTTTTTGGGGGGGGAAAAGGGGCCAAAAAAACCCCCCGGGGGGGAAAACCCCCCCCCCTTTTTTTTTTAAAAAAAATTTTTTAAAACCCGGGGGGGGGGCCCCCCCCCCCCTTTTTTTTTTCAAAAACCCCCCCGGGGGGTTTTTTTTTTGGGGTTTTTTTTGGGGTTTTCCCAAAAAAATTTTTAAACCCTTTCCCCCAAAAATTTTTTTTTGGGGTTTTTTTGCCCGGTTTCTTTTTTTTGGGGGGTTTTTTTTTTTTTCCCCAAAAAAAAAACCCCTTTTTTTCCCCATTTTTTTTAAAAAAAACCCCCTTTTTTTTAAAAAAAAAACCCCCCCCCCTTTTTTTCTCGGTTGGGAAAAAAAAACCCCTTTTCCTTTTGGGGGGGAAAAAAAAATTTTTTTTCCCTTTTTTTTTTTGGGGGGTTTTTTTTCCCAAAATTTTCCCCCCGGAAAAAAAAAAGGGGTTTTTAAAAAATTTTTTTTTCCCCCTTTTTCCAAAAATTTTTTCCCCCCCAAAATTTTTTTTTAAAAAATTTAAAGAAAAAAAAGGGGAAAAAAACCTTTTTCCCCCCCCTTTTTTTTTTAACCCAAAATTTTTTTAAAAAAAATAAAAAAATTTTTTTAAAAAAAAATTTTTTTTTTTTTTAATTTTTTTTTTTTTAAAAAAAATTTTAAAAAAAAAAAAAACCCCCCTTTTTTTTTTTTCGGGAAAAAAATTTTTTTTTTAAAAATTTTTTTTTCTAACCCCAAAAAAAAACCCCCCCCCCTTTTTTCCCTTAAAAAAAAAAAAAAAATTTTTTTGGGGGGGTTTTTAAAAATTTTTTTAAAAACCCCAAAATTTAAAAATTTTTAAAAGGGGGAAAAAAAAAAAGGGGGAAAAAAAAAAAAAATTTAAAAAAAATTTTAACTTAAACCCCGGTTTTTAAAAATTTAAAAAAAAAAGGGGGGAAAAAATTTTTTTTTAAAAATTTTTTTCAAGGGGGGCCCCCCAACCCCCCCCCCAAAAAAAAAAAACCCCCCCCCGGGGGGGGGAAAAGTGGTTTTGGGGGGGTTTTAAAAAAGGGGAAAAAAAGTTTAAAAAAGCCCCCCCAAAAAAAAAATTTCAAAAAAAAAACCCAAATTTTTTGGGGGGGGGGAAAAAAATTTTAAAAAATTTTTTTAAAAAAAAATTTTTTTTAAAAAAAAAAAAAAAAAATTTTTTTTAAAAAAAAAAGGGGTTTTTTTTTTTTTTTAAAAAAAAAACCCCCCAAAAAAAACCCCCCCGGGGGGGGTGGGAAAAAAAAATTTAAAAAGGGAAAAAAAAGGGGGGGGGGAAAAAAAAAAAAAATTTTTTTTTTTTTTAAAATTTTTTAAAAAAATTTTTTTGGGGGTTTAAAAAAAAAAAAAAATTTTTTTTCCCCCCCCTTTTTTTTAAAAAACCCCCCAAAATTTTTTTAAAGGGAAATTTTTTTTTTCCCCTTTTTTTTTTTTTTTTTTTTTTTTTTAAAAAAAAATTTTAAAAACCCTTTCAAAAAAATTTTTGGCCCCCCCAAAAAGGGGGGGGGGGGGGGTTTTTTTAAAAAAAAATTTCCCCAAAGGGGTTTCCCGGATTTTTTTTAAAATTAAAAAAAATTTTAGTTTTTCCAAAAACCCCCGGGGGGTTTTTTGGGGAATTTTTTTTTTTTTTTAAAAATTTTTGGAAAAAAATTTTTTTTTTTTTTTTTTTTTTAAAAAAGAAAAAAAAAATTTTTTTCCCGGGGAAAAAGGGGGGTTTTTTTTTTTTTTTTTTTTTGGGTTGGGGAAAAAGGGGGGGGGTAAAACCCCTTTTTTTGGGGGGCCCCGGGAAAATTTTTCCCCCCCCCCTTTTCCCAAATACCCCCGGGGGGCCCCTTTTTTTTTTCCCCCCCCCTTTTTTGTTTTTTTTTTTTTTCCCAAAAATAACGTTTAATTCCATGTTAAAGGCTTTAAAACCCTCATTGATTAGGACATATCTGTTTTAAGGGAAAGTTTTTTATCCAATTTATTCTTTTTTTCAGTTTTTGATTTCCCCGAGTTTGTCGGGAATCACGTTTTCCCCTGACCTCAGTTTCAAAGTCCATCCCCCCATCTAAACACCGGGACCTGAGCTCCCAACCAGCTGCGGGATTGGGGGAAGCTGCTGTTTTTTTTCTGGAGAGCCCCCTTTTAATTGGAAAACTCTGAGGTCAGTTCACTGTCGGGCCCCCAAACCCCAATTTTAATCCACAACTAAACCTGGTTTATCTTCTTTAAAATTTGAATCCTTTTCATCTTGAATGAATGGATTTGAAATAGTTGTTTTTCCCATTTGGCTTTTTTTTTATCTCAGACAAGAATTTTTCCCCTTCAGTTTTCTTTTTGGTTTCAGTAAAATTTTTTGAAAAATGTTTTAATTTCAATAAAACCCTTTCGAACCCCTCCCCGTTTTGTCACAGTCAGCAGACAATTTTTTCCCAAATAAAATTAAAAAGTCTGTGAGTTGTTAAAGGTCCTTTTTTATCCAACAATTACAGAAGATCCTCAGAACGGGATTTAAAAAATAAATTAAAAAACACTTTGAACATTTCCCTTTTAAGTTCATTTCAATGGGGTGTCGGGACTAATGTCAGTTCTTAAAGTGTTTTTGTTTGTTTGTGTTTTGATTTTTAAACCCCCAGTGTAAAATTGTGGTTTTTCCCTTTTGGGAGTTGAATTGACTTTTAAATGGTTTTTGGGGCAAAGACTCGGGGCTGACAAAAAAAAACCAGACAACCACACCCCCCAAAAAAAGATGCATGTTTTGGTATTGGGGGGGGCCGGAGTACCGGAGAAAACCCCCTTGGAGGCTGCGGGGAGAACATGAAAAACCTCCAAAAAAGGCCCAAAGGGTTTTTTTGGGTAAACCCCACCACTTTTCCACCCAAAATTAAAAACCGGAAATCAAAAAAACTTTTTTAATCCCCGGGGAAAATTCTTTTTTTTCTTGAAAAACCCCAATTAAAAATGAAGAAAAGTTCACCACCATTTCCCCTTTGTTTTGGCCACATTGAGCTGGGTTTTTTTTGGGGGCCCTTGGCTCACCCCATCGGGGCCTAAAAATTTCCTCTGGAGTCTGTTTCACCCGGTCTTCTCACCTGGTCAGCAGTGAAGCCCAGTGGGGGGGGAGCCAGGGGGGAGGGTGTGGTTGCTTCTCTGGTGAGTGCAGCCCGGGGGATTCAGGGAGGGGGGGAGAGTGGGGTCTTCTTTTTGGAATGAGGGAGACCCAAGAAGGGAGGGGACCCATTTTGTTTTTGAAGTTTCCTAGCTTCTTCCTGTAATTCCTTGGCCTCTTTTGGTCCGGGGTTTAGGGTTGCCTGAAATTTTTTGCACCTCCCCCCTGTTGCCAGCTCAAGCCCTTTTTCTTGTCATTTGTTCCCTTTTTTTTAAGGGCTTTTTTTGGGGAAACAGCTGACTGTCTTACTGGGACAATGGGTCCCCCAACCAAAGTTTATTTTCCTTTTGTGATGCACTCAGTGACCCCATCAATGTCATCACCGGGGGGCTCCCCAAGTGCCGCCAGCCCTATCACCCTAAACCAGCCCTAAGGTGTCCCCTTTAAACATCGCCTGCCCAAATCTCCCCACAGTCTTTAAAGTTAGGGAAACTTTTGACAAGGGGGCCCCGGCAGGGGTGGGGGAACCCAAGGAGGTTTTCCCTGCCCAGTGGGGGGGGGGGGGGAAAGGGACCCAAAGCACTTTAACATGAGCATAAAACGGGTCTATTGTTTTTCCCTTCCCCCGGGGGGGGGAAACAGTTCACAAACTGGTAAAAAGGGGGAAGTGTGGAGCCCAAAATTAACATGGTTGAAGTCACCCGAGGGGCAATGAATGCACCCGGTGCTGAGTCTGTTTAAGCTTTTGAAGAGGAATACGCCCCGCATTTTTTTTGGGTTTGCAGGGGGGAATTTAAACCCTACCATGTTAACATGAAAACCCCCTTTGGGCAGATAAATGGACAAGTCCGGGGAGAACCGTTCAACATTCAGGCCACAGTTCCCCTCCTTCATGGTGATTAAATTCAATTAATTTTTTTTATAAAAGCCCACAATCAAAATTTCAAAAACCCTTTTAGAGCCCCAGAGCCGGGCCCCCCAAAGGCAAGCATTTTCCCTTTGTGGAAAGGGAAAACTCCCAACAGGAAAAACCCGGCAGAACCTGGCCCCAGATGGGGCCCCTCTCCCGATGGGGGGCTGGGTGAAAGGGAGGAAAAGGAGGAAGATGGGACAGTTGGGAATGGGGGAGAGGGGGAAAAAGGGACATGCAGCAAATGACAATGGACAATGTTAGAGGGTCAGCATTTACTTTTAAAATTAGGGGGGAAAAATAGAAAAATGGATAAATTAACCCGGGGGGGAAATTCTTTGAAACACTTACAAGGAGAAAAAAATACACTAAATAAAGGAAAAAAAATTTTGGTAAAAAAAAAAAAAAGGGGGGGGGTCTTATATTTTTGTTTTCGTATATTGTGTGTATATATATATATATATATATATATTTTTTTATATGTTTTTATATATATATATATAAAACATATATATAGGTTTAATGTAACGAGATTTTTTTGAAACACAGATGTTTATAGTGTCTGATGGGGGGCCAAAGGAATGACTTCTTTCCGCCTTAGGGGAAACCGGGGCAGGAGTCACAGTTTCTGGGCGGATGGGGGGGTTTTCCAGGTTTTGTTTTGACGGCATTCTGCCCTTTAAACCCCCCAGGTTGGCAATTTTAAAAAGCCAACAAACCCTTTCCCCTTTTTTAAGGGGGTTTACCCAATCGGGTTCACCCTTTTGCTTTCATGCCAGCACCCCAGCACCCACACCCAAAAAAGGTGGTCCCCACCTTCAGACGGGGGAACATGTGGAGCATCCTGCTGCAGTTTAAAAGGGGAAACCTGAGTCCCCCCTCGGGAAGAAAAAGCTCATCGGCCCTTTCCCCTGTAGACAGCATCAGTGTTTGTGGACCACTCCAGTTTTTTGGGGCCCAGGTGAACCCCAAGGAATTTAAAGAAGTCACTATTCCTACCTTTTTTCCCCACTAATACAGACAGGGGGGGTGGGGACTCCCCCACTAAAGCCCACCACCATCTCCCTTTGTTTCCAACCCGTTCGGCTGCGGTTGATTCTCCCACCACCTGACAAAACTCTCCAAAAAGGTCCTGTACTCATCCTCCGTCCTCTCCCACCTGACTATGGCTGTGTCATCCAGTCCCTTCTGGGGTGACCTAAAAAAACCCGGAATTTACCGAAAAGGTGGTAATAAAAGGGAGACAGCAAAATTCCCGAGGGCCCCTTGTTGCTCGCCAGGAGGTCAGACTAAAATTTGAAAACCTCACACACTGAAAGGTTGACCTGTCAGGTGTCCCCAATCCATGAGACGGGGGGCCTCCATCTGCACTTTTTTCTAATTTGGCACTCAACTTTCCCGGCGGGAGGGTTGGAATGCAGAAGAAACCCAAAGAACATAACCTGCACTGGGTTTAAAAATTGCCCCAGGAAGAGGGCCCTCTCAGCAGGTATAATTGCATCATCAACCCCCCCTTTTGGGCCCAAATTGAAAACTGCAGGGGGGTTTTGGGATGGGCTACCGGGGGTCTGGGGTGTGAAAACCCTTTTTGTCCAGGGACCTTTTTTCATAAGGATTTTTTGTGACACCGTATTTCGGTGCCACAGGGTGGTTTTTTTGGCCCCGGGACCGGCAGGATTTTTTTTCACAGCACTGGAACCCTCCAGGTGGGGCCCCTGATTGAACAGGTGCTGCAGTACTCCACACAGCGTAGACCTTTTTCAGCACCCCTTGATCCCCCCCCGGGGTCCAGCACCCTTTTCCCCTTCGGGGCCTCCCCAACTGTCTCCTCCCCTTGGGATGAAATTTTGTCCTATCTGGGGGGGGGAGATGGGGTCTTTTTGGGAGGGGGGGGGAAAGAGGGGCGGGAGGTGTTGGGGGGCCCGGGGAGGTGTGGAAGAAGTCCACTGACCTCAGAGGAGAAGGGGGAAATGGGGGGGGGAGCTGGAATCAAACCTGTTAAAAAACTTTTTTAAACCCTTTGGCGGGGGTTACACTTTCCCCTTAAATAAAACATCTTCCTTTCCTCTAAACCCCGGGATGTTTCCTCTTTCCCAATGTAGAGCTTTTTTGTTTCCATATTACCACAAAAAAAACCAAAAACTTTTATTATTGGGGGACACAGGTGGGTGTGATAGATTGGAGATAGATATGGGGATGATGAGGTTGGGTTGGGTAAGGCATGCAGGGGACATTATGTATAAAAATTTTTAAAAATGTTCTTTTTAAATCCTAAAAAAAGTTTAAAAAGTTCCCCTTTTAAAAAAACACCACACACAAAAATCTGGATCATGGGGACAGTAATAATGAAAAGCTTTCAGTAAAAAGTGCAGAAATATTTCCATTTCCTCCACAACCGGTTTAAACATAAAAAGACCGGGCTTTTCCCAGAAATAAACCCCCCCACTTCTCGACTCGGGGCCCCAAAACCCTATTTTTTAATTAGATTTGTGAGGGAATTCCCATCTAACCCTTTTTTGCTTCTTTTTTGTGGCTCTATGTTATAAGAAAAATTTTTTCTTCCTTTTTCCCTTTGACCCCAAAAAAATGAGAAAGGTGGAAACGGGTGGAGAATGTAAATAAACCCTACAAACACAGCCCACCTGTCCCCAAAAGGTCTTGGGGGGAAAAGCTCCACTGAGGAAAAAAAAAAGGTAAGAAAAAAAAATACAAAAAATTACAAATATAATAATAAAAAATGTAACGGGGAGCAAAAAGCTCCTTCTGTGTCAGGCAAAAAACCCAAAAAAAAGGAACCCCACATGTAGAGACATTAGGGGGGAACAGCAGGTGGACGGGGGGGTTCTTTGTTCTTTCTACCCCGGACAGTGGAAATAAAATGTGTTAGAAAATGCCCATTTTACCCCTTTACTGTGGGCGAAAATAATAATAATAATGTTTCTTCTGTAGATGTTCTCCCCGGCTGGAGGGAAGAATAAAAAGTAAAAAAAACAGCTTCAGGGTTTGGGCAAAATGGAATAAACCCTCCCCTCACGTTTTTTTTGCAAAAGAAAACGGCTTTACCCAATGAAAACCAACTAGACTGTTTCATTTTTTGACCTCGACATATCGGGAACCCCCGTATATGGGACTAATCAGCCCCTTTGTAGAAAACTAGAAGGATTTTAGACAAAAAGGCCCCTATATTTTTTATAATACCATCATACCCCCAATAACCTTTTTTTCAGCTCATTTAGAATTAAAAAAGGCAGATATTTGGGAGTCTGACTATTTTGTTTCCTGCAAATCAGCTCATCTTCTGTTTTAAAGGGAAAAATTTTGCACACATTTTTTTAACCACACATGGTCGGTGTTCAGTGAACATCACACAGTTTTAATATGTGAAAAAAGAATTTTTTTTCCTCTGGACATTAGACAGTGCCCACCGTTTTGTCCATCTGAGTATAATGTCTAATGGTGCAGAGACAGAAATAACACAGAAAAACTGCGGCAAAGACCCCATCGGACCAGCAAACACTTTCTTTTCCCTCCTCCTTCCCCCCCTCTTCCTGGTTTTACTTCACTCCATGTGACAAATTGGTTGTGGGCTAAATTTAAAAGGCCTTGGTAGAAACATACTGAGCACACACAAAAGAGCCCCTCAAAGTGCCCTTTTTTTCCCCCCTGCAGTTTTATCGGGCAAACATTCATTGACAGCTTTAACCGGTTGCACTACATCCTGCAGCACCTGGATTCCCCTGGGACTTATGCAAAAGATCCCTTTTTGGTTAACCCATTATCCCCCCCCCCCCTCTGCCCCCAAAAACTGTCCCAGCTCACTGTGCCCCCCTGCCCTCTGTAAGGGGATCTACAGTTTCCCGGACGGGAAAGCCAGCAGGTGGGGGCTGGGACATTTCCCGCCAGACACTCCCCCTTGGCCCCCCCAAGGGATGTGTTCCCTCCTGCTCTTCTCCCTCTTAAAAAATGACTGCACCCCCCGGGGGCCCCCCTGAAGCTCCCAAGTTGCGGGGACACCACGGGCCTTGGTCTCATCCAGAGATGATGAGCCCCCAACCCGGGAAAAGTGGATCAGCTGGTGCTCTGGTGCGGTCAGAACAACCTTGAACGGGAAACCCCCTGGCAGGGGGAAGGGGAAGGGGGACCCCCAGGAGACACCCCCTGCTCTCCCCTCCCCAGTCCTCAACAGCCCCGCCCCCACTGTGGGGGCCTTAAAGATTTTTGGGCACTTTCACCGGGATCTGGAAGGGGAGCAGAACCCAGCTCCATCCTCAAGAAGGCCCAGACGGGTTGCTTCCCAGTTTGGGGAAAACGGACCCCCCCAAGAGTTGCTGGCCCCCACCCGGATCGAGCCCGGCCCTGTGCATTTCCCATCGCTGTGTGGTTCGGTGCCACTAAGCAGGACAAGACCAGACCAACTGTGGGGACGGACGACTTTGGTTCCCCTGCCTCTATTTTGACTCCTTCTTGCTTGTCTCCTCCAGGCCCCAAAAGAGGGAGGGAACATCATGAGGGAACCCTCCCCCCGAACGAGGCTGCTCCCACCAGGGGGCCGCCTCAGAGCCAGACCAGAACAGAGACCCCGGAATAGCTTTTCCCCACAGCACTACTATATTGAACAGTAACTTCCATGTTGCATATTTTATTTTATTTTTTTTTTTATTTTTATTTTTATTTTTTTATCTTCAACCCCCTTTATTCCCCAAATCACTACGGGACTGGTACCCTTTTATTTTCATACTTTTTTATTCATATTTGTATATTTGTACATATTGTATATAAAATTTGTTCCCTTTGTTTTAAAACAGACAACAACTTTTTGGCAAAAATTTCCCCTTTTAAATTTTATTTGGGCCCAAATAAAGTTGATTCTGATTCTGAAACAAAAAAAGAAAACTTTTAAAAAATGAATACCTTTTCCCTATGAAAAAAGTTTCACTGCTTAAAAATTAAGACCCCAAACCCTTTTGGATTTAATACAGCCCTTTGGGAATGGTTTTGCATGGAGAAAAACAAGAATCAGAGTTTGAGGTCAAAAATGGCAGATTTAAAATTTCCCAAAACTTATTCTGTCCTCACACTCATAAAATTTTCCTCCTACACTAAAAACCCCCAAGAAATGAACACTCACCCAAATGCATCACATGCCCCTCAAACACATCAACATTTTTTTAGATTCCATTTTTCGGGACAAATTTTAAAGGCAGGAAAATTTAAACCCGGGGGTTTTTCCCCTTTGGATGAGGAAATCACTGATTGTTTACGCCCTTAAACCCAAAAGAGAGTGAACATAACACAGCCAAAAATGATTCACTAAAACCCCAAGGGCCTCAGTAAGGTTTTCCTAACAATTGTGCTAAAAAAGATTAGGCTTCAAGACTTCAGTAACGGTAAATCTGGGGACAACGGGAAGCCATAGCAACCCCCCTAAAACCGGGGCCCGAACACGGGCCCTGTTTCAATCCCATGAAAACAAAAAAAAGTTCAGAAAAGTCTTGGGATTCAAGTGTTTTGTTATTCATACCAAAATAATTTTCTTTATTACTTTAAGGGTTTCTCCCCATACTCTAAAAAAAAATTCCAGTTTAACCCCAAAGAATAAATGGGTTTTTGTTGAAGGTTTTTTTTTAAAGTTTTTGTTTTATTTAAAAACTGTCAAAAAGTCACAAACAGGATTGAGACCCTTTCCCTATTTTTCCAAATAAATGGTGTTTAAATTTTGAAACATTTTTTTTTTTTTTTTTGTGTTTTGGGGTTTTTTTATTTTTAAAAGGAAAAAACCTTTTTTAAAGATAAGGGTTTTTAATATTTGGGACTTGTAGGGTTGTTTTGGGGAATTTTTCGGGAAAAAAAGGGTTATTTTTTTCCCGTTTTTTAATGAAAATAAATTTTTTCCCTGTCACAGGTTTCCCAGGGGGGCCCCCGGGGTGTTGAGAACAACCTGGTTCGGGAACACCAAAAAAAACCAAAGATCTTTTCCCGACTTCAGGTGCAAGGAGAGTCCCCCTTTTCCCTTTTTTGGGAACCCTCATCTCCCCGGCATCTCCTGGACAGAGAAACACGGTAATCAAAAAAAGGCTCAGCAGTGGCTACCCCTTCCTGAGGGTCCCCTGGGAAGCAAAAATAATTCCACCCTGCTGCTGATTTTTCCCTAGGGGGAGCCCGGGGTGACATCTGCATGCATTGGAGGGGCATCACCATGGGCTAAAGGGGAGGGGCATCAGGGGGGGTGGAAAAGGTGGCACAGAAGATCATTGGCTCCCCCCCTTTCCCAGGAAATTTTACCTCCCGCGCCTAAACGGGCAAAAAAACATACAAGGACAGCCCCCACTTGGCTTTGCTCTTTTTGGGACCTGTTGCCCTCAGGAAGGCACTACGGGCATCAGAAAAAAGACAAACAGCCCTAGAGACATTTTTCCCCCAAAAGCCAAAACCAAATTGAACCCCACATGCACTAACCCCCGTCACCCTCTGACCCCCGGGACTTCCTTTTTATCCACTCCTTGCAATATCTGTATACTGTGAATATCCATTAAGGGCAATAAATATTTCCCCTGAACTGTACCCCCCCGTATTTTCCTTTTTAAAACTCATATTTTGTATAGTTTTCTTTTTATATTTTTTTTTACCTTGCACTAAACTTATTTAATCTTTTTTTTATTCTATGTTTGTGTATTTTTCGCCTTTCATTGCTTTATGAAAAGATGTATAATGACAAAAAAAACTATTCTTTTTCTATTCTATTCTATTTTCTTTCTGGCTGCCCCAAGCTCCCCAGCTAAAATTCCTTTTCCCGGGGGAACAGATGTCTTTAGTCCACCCAGTACTTCGGGGGATTTTTCTGCTCTTGTCAGAATTTGTTTTTTTTCAAATATCTATGACACAGGCAGTAAGAAATGTCATGGGGCAGCTGGGGCTGCCTCTGGTTTTTTCTGTTTTGTTTCTTTTCTCTCTCTCCTGTTGTTTTGTGTGGGTGTGTTTTTTTGGGGTGTGGGTGTTTTTTTCAGGCTTTGGATTCGGGCCCCCTTCCTCCACCCCCCCTGCTCAGGGGGATTGTTCTCACCTGTGGCTTTTGGGGGGCCAACGTTTTTCCCCCAAAAACTTTAAGAGGCTTTTTCCCTGCCTGGCCAAAAAATTATCCTGGGAACCCCCTTACCCCCTTTTCCCGGTTTTTCCGGAAAACCAGGTTTTGGTCAGCGGTACCCCAATCGCCCACTTCAGGGAGTCTCGGCCCAGCGGATAAACCCCCCTTTTCCGGGCCTTCTCCCCCCGCCGCTTTTTCCCGGGATTTTTTCCCCGCCCCGGGGGGGCCCATTCCGCCCCACCCAGAACATTTTCAGGGGGACCCGGGAAAAAAGGGGAAAAGGGTTTTCCCTCCTTCAATGTGGGCAGTTTTTTTGAAACCAAGGGAAATTAGCCGACCTCAGGAATCGCTTTTCAAGGGAGAGACTGGGGGGGGAAAGTTTTCCTAAAAGACGGGAACAACGGTCCCCTATTTCATTTTTTACCCAAATTAAAATTAGTTTTTTCACCACAATGTTCCCTTCCCCAAAAGGGAAGGCTTTAAACCCTCCGCCAGGGATCTGGCCCGGGGATGGAAACGGTTGGCCCTGTTACCCCCACAGCTCTGGTGATGATTTTGGGGCCAATTAGCTGCCAGAGATAAATTTGAACATTAAAAAAAGTCCCCCTTTCCCCCAGAGGGGAGACCCAAAGTACGGGGTCTTCCCCTGTTCAGTAAATTCCAGCCCCAGTAAGTCAGTTAACCGGGTTTTCAAGACTAATACTTCGCCCCTGCTCAGCCCTCCCCCCCCCCCCGGGAACCCCATCCGGGGGGGACTACAAACCCCTTGAAATTTCCTTGAAGGCAAAAAGGGAAAGTAAATCTCCCCCCTGTCCCATTCCCCCCAAACCGGGCCGTCACCAAAAAAGGGAAAGTTTTGGGGGCAAACCCCCTCAACATCACAAAATCCCCAAAATTTCCCCAGGCTTCTTTGCACCCTAAGTCAGACTCTTCCCTCAGCCATTTATTTTTTTGGGAGTAGAGCAGAACTTTTTGGGGCCAGAGCGGGTCGCCAGGAAAAATTAAAAAATCCCCGGGATCCCCCCGTTTGTGCACAAAACGAAAGTCCCCGGCCAAAATAACCCAAGGCCCAACCCCTTCCCTAATCCTACCCGGGTAACCATCTGAATATATCTTTTTTGGTTTTCCTCCCCCAAAAACCCCCCCTGGTTCGGTTTCCCCTTGGCCCTCCACAATCCAAAATGTGGGCACCCCGGGTAAAATTACTAACGGGTTTCGTACTGTCCCCAAAAACTGTTTAAACTCTGTTTTACCACCTTCAGGAAGGGCCCCCCCTCCAGATGCCCCCTTTCAAAACCTGTCACCCCTTCCCCCCCAAAAAGTACCATGATCTCAGTGAGGCCCCAGTAAACCCAAAGGCTCTGTCCCTGCCCCCCCACAGACCCTATATTGTTAATAGATTTGTTCCTGGTTCCACCCCTCCCCCCCAATCTTTAAAATTGCCCTAACCCGGAGAGAGGCCAGGGAAACCCCATATTCATGATCTCTTTAAGGCGGGGATTACCCGGCCTTCCCCCCCCCCCTGGGGGCGGGGGTTTTTCTTCGAAAAAAGAAAGACCCAGACACCCCCATCCCTGCATCAACAAAGAACTCAACAATATCCCCATTAAAACAAAACCCTCTGCCCCCATCCCCTCTGCTTTGGGGGGCCCTTCACAGCTCCCCCTCTTCCCCAAGTTGGAACCAAAAGGGCGCCTACCCCCTGGTAAGGATCCGGGGGGATGAGGGAAGGGCGGCCTTCAACACCCCTCTGGCCTTTTTTGAGTTTTGGTCTCCTTTTTCCCCTAATTAAGTGCCAGCCAGGTGAAGGGCGTGTTAAGAACTTTCTGAACAGATTTGTGTTTTTGTACCGACGATATTTTTTTTTTCCCAGGACCCACCCCAACATTGACAACACGTTTTCCTGGTTCTCCAGGGGTTATGGAAAACCCGTTTTTATATGTAAAAGGGAGAAGGGGAAATCAATTTCCTTGACACCATCTCCTTCCTGGGTTTTCACATGGGTGGCCAGAGGGCTGCCCCCAGCAAGGTGCAAGCGGTGTTCAAAAGTCCCCAAAATAAAAACTACAAAAATTTTTTGGGGGTTTGCTAATTTTTCCCAAACGTTTATTTGGAATTATAGCACGTTGCTGCACCCTTAACTGGGTTAACCTCTACTTTCCTTCCAGGGGGACGCCTGGGGGTGAAGCGGGCCACAGAATTTTCAGAGACTTTTCCCTCCACCCCCACCCGGGCCCCAAACCCTGACCCTGCCTGACAGTTCAGGGTTGAGGTGGACACCCTGATGTGGGGTGGGGCCTTCCCCAATTCCCTGCAGAAAAAAACCTACACCCCTGTGCTTACTTCCCCGGCTTTTCCCCTGCAGAGCACAACTATGATGTTGGCAACAGAAAACCCTCTGGCAGTGAAGTTGGTTTGGGGAAAAGTGGTGACATTGGCGGGAAAGGGCCCCTGAGCAGCTTTTGTGGGTGGACTGACCAAAAAAACTTGGGCGACCCACGGTCTGCTAAGAGACTAAATTTCCGGCCAGGCTAGATCCCCTTATTTTTGGTCGTTTTAGATTCACCTTTCCTTATCGACCCCCCTAAAATGTAAAACCCGGGCCCCTTTTCCTGCCATTTTTGACTCTGAAGCTGAACCACCCAAATTCTGACACCTTTTTTGCCAATTTCCCCGCGGGGGACCCTTAACCTGGCCTTTTGACTGAATTCGGTGTTCTCTGGAGGAGCCAGATGGGGGTCGGGCCCCCTGGCGGCTTTTTGGTTTAGCCCCGCCCGGGCCCTTTCTGCCCTTTTTCCAAGGGGCCCATTTTTCCAAAGTTATTTTTCCCCAGGATCAAAAAACCCCTTTCCTTCCTCCCCGAGCCCTTCTGGGGGCCCAAACCTAAATCCCCTTGATTACACACCCTTCCCACATGCCCCAAAGAATTCCACCCCTTCGTTCCCTTCTGGAGAACTTTTTCCCTTTTGCCCATCCCCACATCTCCCTTTTCCACTTTTGGTAAAACTTTGAAATGGCTCACCACCATCCTCCCCGGGTTGACCAGTTCTCCGGCAGCTACTTCTCCCCCCAAACCCCGGTCCGCCTTAAAGCCCACCTTCCGCCCCCCTCCCTTCCCTGGAATCCCTCCCCCCCCTGTTTTTTCCCTGTTTTTTTTTTGGACTATTGGGGAAAAAACCCCAAAAACTGCTCCCCGTCTGCATTTGGGTCCTGGCCTTTTTCCCCAAGACTCGGGTTTAAAGACAATAAAGCCAAAAAACCAAACGGATTCCAACAGTAATCAACATGCATACCTCGGGATCCCCACTGCGGGCCCCCGGCAGATGCACTCTGGTGTGGTGTTGAGACTCTTTTTAGTTGTCCAGTAAAACCCAAAGGTAATTTTTTTCACCAGCACTGGCAGATGTTGTTGAGTCTCCAGGGGCACATTTTTCTGCCCCCCCCATCATTAAGATAAACCCCTTTTGTAAACCTTTTTGGAGTTTTGGATTTTTTGATTAGAAAAACCAGCCTTTTTAAAACCCATGGATCCAAAAAGGCCACAGACGGGGAGCCCAAATTTTCAAGCCACAAATTTTTTTCATTCAAATTAGTTTTAATGGTTGGAAGTGGGGCCCCTTACAAGGAGCCATTTGGGCACATTGGGAAATTACATGTCCCCAGCTTTTTGGCTATAGGTTGTTTTGACCCCGACATTTTGCCCTTTTTTCCTTTCAAAAGCTAAAAGTTGTCTGATAGAAGGGCCCAAAAACTGTCAGGCAGGGGTTTGGGTTTGGGCCTGCATAGTAAACAGCAGTGAAAGGCCCCCAAGGTGCAAAGGGATGCCAGGGCTGCCCCAAAAGGTTCTCTGCTCATAAAGCCTAATGGATGTTTAAGGTTGTTCCACCGGGTTTTTCCCTTTAAAAGAAATTTTTTTTTTGGGGCATTTCCCAAAGCTTTAAACGCCATTGACAGCTTTTCCAATCACCCCCACTTGGGAGTGACAAAGCTGCAAAGCATCGGATCATTTGCCCATCACTACTTTTTTGGAAAATTTTTTTTTTTTTTTGCCTGTAAAAATCCCGGTTTCAAAACTATTGGGGCTCCAGCCATTTTTTTTCCTAAATAAAAAAAAAAAACCCATATTTGTGGACAATAATACACCTCACCCACTTGGGGGGGGTAGCTGAAACCTCACCCCCCCTTCTATTTTTGGCCCCTCTGCTCAGGCTGAGGGAGCTGTGTCGGGCGGCATCAACAAACAGGGGTTTTCCTCAGTGCTCCTAAAGGGGTTTTTAAATTCTGCAGTGAACACACAGACTGTTTGTACCCATTTTTTTTTTTACTTGAAAAGTTCTTTTTTGGGGGGGTGGGGGTGTAATGGGGCCCCAAATCCCTTTTTTACTTGGTGACAGGCTCCCCAAAGTGATTTTATAATCTCTTCAAACACAGTTTTTGGGATTCCCCAGATGAAATTCAATGCTCCTCTGTGGTAGCTCAGAGTCTACAATGCAAGACCCCCCACTGGTCTCTTTATTTATTCATCAAATTCCCCAAAACACAAATGAAATAGGTGAGAATCCTCCAGAGTCTCATCAGTTTCCCTGGGGCTCCTTCTCCCCCTTGATTCTTAAACCCCCCAATTTTTTCCATCAACACTTTAAACATGTTTTTTGGGACTGATTGCGGTTTGTTTTGTTTATTGTTTTTTACAGTCTTTTAGTGTTGACTGAACGGGGGCCCCCTTTGCCCCCAGGGGGCCTGTCAGTAACACAACCCCTCACAAAAGCATTTTGACAATGATACTGATGTTCACACTAACATTATTCCACATTTACTGCCCTTTTTTAGTTCTAATGTTCACCCAGCCTGATAATGACTCTCTGTATGTAAACAAAATATAAAATTTTTGCTCTAAATACTGATGCCCCGACTGATGGCCCAAAATCAGGGGTTTACTGCCCTCCATTTCCAAAAGGTCTCAAAATTGTTTAAATTAGGGATCAATTTTAACCAATCAGATTGATGACACCCAACGGGAAGATGGGGAAAGGGTGTTTTTGGGTTTTTCCCATTATTATGCCATCCATTTTTTCCCCAGTAAAAAAGATATACTGAAAAAATGTGCCCTTTAAAAGGATCACTGAAAAATGATAAATAGGGTTGCACTGAAAAAATTTCAACATTGATTATCGGGAAAAAACACTGTAAAAAAATTTTAATGGGAGGTTTAAAATGAAAATGCCAACAAATGTGATTTTTGGGATACCCAAAAAAAATTTTTTTTTATTGGAGGGTTTACTTTAATTTATTTATTTTTTTAAAAGGTTGACATTTAAAATTCATAGAATGGGGCTAAAACTTTTCCCGGAGAGTCGGGGAGTTTTTCGGCTTTTGGAACCCTGAAAAAACAGTTTGACAATTTTCATCTTTTTTTTTCTCAGATCTTTAAAGATAAACTGTGGAAATTTTCCTTATTTAAAAGCGCCCCAAAAGTTTTGAAAAAAAGACAAAAACCATGTTTCACAATGAGGTTTTTAATGAAAAGGATTTAAAAAAATTAAATCTTAAAAAAAAAGTAAAAAGAACAGTCAAAAGCCCATTTTTAAAGGACGGGAAAGAGGAAAAAAATTTTTTACGGAATCTTTAAAAAGATTTTTAACAAAAAAACTCTTTAACATATGAATTTGAAAAGGTGGGGAGGGGAAAGAAAACAGATATGTAAGACTAACTATCTGTTCAACAGTGGGGTTTTCTGGGGAGGGCTCTCTCTGCTATACTCTAAAAGAGACACTGGGGAACAGGAAACCAGAACCCAAACCCAGGAAAAGAGGTTCAGTGAATGGGGTTTTTTGAAGGTGTAGGGGGATCAGTGAGTCAGGGGGAGACTCTGTAGAAGGACAGAGACCCAAACAGGACAGTCCTTTCACTGCTTTTCTGTGAGAGGGATGATGAAGGGGGAGGAGGGGGAACGGGTTAAAAGGTTATTTTTCCAAACAGAGAAACCCACCATCAGAGGAACAGTTCCAGGACTGATGTTCCACCCAAAAAAACATTTTTCTTTTTTTTCCCTTCTGATTCCTCTGTAACTCACTGATATAAAACCCTTTCTCCCTGGACCTCCCAGAACACCCACCAGTCAGCCCAAATTTTAAATAAACAGCGAGGACACGGGTTTTCAAATCTGCCCTGGATATCAGGAATTTTTTGATCCTCCTCCACATGTTCACCTTCCTGTTGTTGTCAGACATTTTGGGATCTTTCTGTTTACTTTTTTTGTTTTGGGCGGGAGTTCACAGAAATCTAAGGAAAAAGAAAATTAAAAAGCTGCAGTTTTGTTTCATCACCTGATCATTGATTGACATTTTAAAGATGGTTGAATGTGGCTCCCTTTTTTTTTCCGGGGAAAAAAATAAAAAATCCACTTACTTTCCTCAGACCTGGTCCGTCCCCCGGACTACCAGGCCCCACCCTGAAAGGAGGAGGGGGAACCACAGCCTTTCAGCATGCAAAATAACTTTAAATGGCCCCATACACAGATGGTTTGATTATTCTGTTCTTTTCAAAAGAGAAAAAAGGCCCAAAAATTCCTTATTAAAATTTAATTCAAACGGGGAGGTGAATGGAAAGTTTTCCCCTTTGTCTTTCCATTTTTTCATTTTTTGGTGTCAGACAAAAAAAAGATTTCAAAAAAGATCAGAGACCTGATTTCATTTCCCCCTTGGTTTGGGAGACACTGGCAGAGGGAATGTCTTGGAAGTGTAGATGGTTTTATTTTGGGATTTATTAGGTGTGTCAGCACTGAACAGGTATCAAAAAGTCTTTGGGCTTTTTTGGGGTAAAAACACTCCAAAGTGTCAAAGTGGCTCTTTTGGGGTTCGGGAGGTTAAACCATGCAGCCAAATGCTTTCTCCCTTGTCCCTTTTCTGCGGGTATTTTGGGCCCCGGAGCTGCATGTTCTATGGTCCGGCTCCACCAACCTGCTGTTTTGTTTATTTTTTAAAAGGTCCTTTTCCCAAAACAATTTTTTAATGTTCCCCTTCTGCTACAGATAAATATTGGGTTAAAATTTATGCCCGACTGTAAAGGGAAAAAATTTCCAATCATGACAGCTTTTTTCTTCTGTTCCTTCCTTCTAATGTTTTGAGCCCCATTTCCCCTAACTGTTCACTAACTTTTAATCTAAATGCTGGCCCTCTAACATTGTCCATTGCCAACCCTGTTTTTTTATGCTGCATGTTTTTTCCCTCTCCCCCCAGTCCCAGCCTTCCCTTTTTTCCCCTTTCCCCCGCCCGGCCATCGGCAAAGGGGCCCCAAAAGAGCCGGGTCTTGCCTTTTTTTTCTTTAAAAAGGGTTTTTTCCCAACTTTTACCTTAAGTGGGTTTTCTGGGGTCAGGCTCCCCGGGCCCTGTAAAACGCTTTGAGACAATTTTGATTTGGAGGGGAATTTTGGGAAAAAAAATTGAAATTTAATGTTTTCCCTGCTGGCTTTGTGCTGGGGGCAGCCCGGGAAAACCCGTCTGAGAAAGTCTTGCTCAGGTCCCAAAAACAGCTGGGCCACACCTGGTTTTGGTTTCCTTTTTCTCTTAAATATGACCAATGAAACCATGATGAGATACTGAAGCGGAAAAAGAAACCCCCCTTTTTTGTTGTTTTTGAATTCAAAGACCTTTTTGTAGAGATCTTTTCAACGGCACACTAAATATTTCCAGCTCTTCCTCCCCATCCCCACTGTCCCGTGGCTGCAGGGCCCTCCATACCTGAGGGTCCAGCTCCAGTGTGGATCCTTCCCGTCCAGCCCGACACTCTTTTTTGGGTTTTTCTGGATGATTTGTAGCCGGTTCCCCGCTCTCTTTCCCCGATGGGAGGGGTTGGGGGGCTCAGGTTTAGGCCAGAGATGCACAGCCTTTCCCCTGTGATCAGACATCCGTAGCCTTTTCAAAAATAACCCCACACCACGGAATCCTCTGTCAACACCTGCTTGTTTTTTATTTTTTTTTTTTGGTTCTTTTCCCGTTTGGTCCAGGTTTAATGTATTCAAGACAAATTTAGAAAGTTCTGCTGAACTTTTATAAAATTTTCTTTTAAAAACCTACAAGTTGGTTTTTTATCCACTGGTGTAAAATTTAGATTTGCAAATCATCCCTAAACAGTTTGATGGATGTGACCTGAGAGTCTCCAGGGTACAGTGTGGACTTCCGCAGTGAACAGAAGCATGAATCTTAGTATTAAGTTGCAATATTGGTTTCATAGTGGAAAAAAAAAGGGTTTTCTAGAATTTTTCTGACATCGTTTTTTTTCTAATTCATTAACATGACATACTATTCCCCAAGCCACATTATAACCCAAAACATAGAAAGAGCTTTGTATCTCAGTCAGAGTTCATATATAGAAGGGTTACAGAATTTTTGAAGCTGGGTAAAAAAAAAACAGACTGAAAAACTCAAAAATTGTTTAAACCGGGAAAAACTTTGATATTGGCCTCCCAAAGTCAGCATTGATGGATTTAATAAATATCTTCAGTCATTTCAAACAAACTGGGAAATTGATCTGGGCCTGAGAGTCTCCGGGACAGTGTGGACTTCCACCAGCAGACAGAAGCTTCACCCTGAAACCTTCGGTCATTGTTCCTCAGGTCCAGGTGTCTCAGACTAGAGGACTGGGGGCTGGGAAATGGACAGAGCTTCCGGGTTCTCTCTGAGAAAGGGTTTCAGCTGCCCCAGTCTAAAAGGGAAAAAATGGGAAAAAAAAAGTCAAATAACATTTTTTGTTGGGAAAAGGGCAATTAAAGGGAAAAACTCAGTTTTCTCTGCAAAACTCACAACAAACTAATACACCCGATTTGAAAACTGGGCCAAACATCAAACCACAGATTTGTTGTTTAAGCAGAAATATCAGCTCTTTATCCCCCCTGCTGACCTATGGGGGGTTTGCCCCCGGGAAATAAATTTAAAAGTAGAACCGCCACTGCAGTTAGTGGGTAAAATGTGCCCAACCCGATTACAGTTATGATAAAGGGAAAAAAAACAGAAAACAAAAAACTGTCATGATTGGTATTTTTTACATTCAGTTTGCAAAAATATTTATCCAAAAATGGCCCCTAGCAGAGGGAACATTAAACATAGTAATGTGTTAGAAATGGATAATTTAACAATAAACAGCAAGGTTGGGGGGAGCCAGGACCCACAGACAGAAAACATGCAGCCGAAAGGGGATACCTGCAGAAAGGTTTCAAAAGAAAAAGAGACCAAAAGAAACAAACACAGGACTACAGGGGAGAGAGGACACAGAGTTAATAACATGGAATAAAAGGGTAATTTAAATTTAGGGTGGGTCTGAGGACAGAAAAGAGAGAAGAGGGTGCAGAGGATCTGGGGAAACCCCCCCAGCCCAGGGGGTAGCAGCATAACTAAAGGGGTGGTTCAGTTGCCGAGCCAGCCCCGCTATCCCTTTTTCCCTTTTCTATAACAGTGTCTATAGAAAAATTTTCCGTTTAAATATAGGTTTAGTCATAATAAGTAAGACTGTAACCCAAATTTTCAGCTATGTCAAACAAAAAAAATTTTTAAACCTAATTTTTAAAAATTTGGGGAGGGGGTCTGCTTCCTGAACCCCAAATGGCAATTGGTTCCCGGGGGGAGGGGGCCCGATAGCTGGCTCCCCGGGCCCCCCCATTCACTTTTTTGAGATTTTTTGGGAAAAATAAGCAAAACCCGCATTCTGGGGGTGAAGCAATCTGTTGGGATAATATGGTAATATCAGCTCTTTGGGGATATTTAGTTCAATTCAGTTTTATTTGTATCGCCTTCCCCCAATCAAAATTGTCTCAAAAACCGGGCCCGAGACCCCAAACCCGGGCCCCAGGAAGGCCCCCTTAAGGGAAGTGGCAAGGGGAAACTCCCTTTAAAAGGGAAGAAAAAATTGAGCAGAACCTGCCATTTTGGGGGGCCCTTCCCCGCCGATTGGGGGCCTTTAAAGAAAGGAGGAAAAGGGGGGAAGATAGGACAGCTGGGGAAAGGAGGAGAGGAGGAAAGGGCATGCAACATAATACAAACAGGGTTGGCAATGGACAATGAAGGGGCCGGGGATTTAGGTTACAGTTAGGGGTAAAGTGAAGGGCCTGGCCATTGAGGGTTTTAATTTTTAAAGGGGAAAAGATTTTTAAAAACAATTCCGAAATTTGGGGGCCAATGAAAAAGAAAGGGAATACAGGAGTAATATATCTCTTTTAATCTCAGTCAATTTTCCCCGCCAGCATTTTAAACAACTGGGGGTTTTTTGAGGAAATTAATTGGAAACCTGATAATAGGGGAAATTTCAGTGTCCAAACCAAAGTAACAAAACATGGGCTAGTTTTTTAGCATCACTCCCGAGAAAGTTTTCCCAATCTTTTCTGATATTGTGCATTTGAAAGAAGGTGGATAAGGGTCTTACTTTGCTTTAACACCAGGGTCAAAAAAAGGATATGACACAATCAGTAATAAACATACATCTACAAATCAAGGGGCCCTAAGTATTTTTAAGTTAGAAATATTTTTTTCTTCAGGCCCCCTACATTCACTTTAAAAAAACAATAATGGATACTACAGTCAAAACTGCCAAAAATTTTACCTAAAAAATTTAAAACTGATGAGTTTTTTCATTTATTTTATTTTGTCCAGTTACTTTTTAACCACTAAAAGGGCTGGGAATTTTTTCACAGTTCTTTTTTGTTGATGTCAACCTGCTCCCAAAATTTAAAACTGAGACTTGGCTCTTTTAAAGGATCCATTATTTTTTTTCCCAAATTCCCAAAGTGATGAAGTTTTGAGCTTCATCACATTGATGGAAAGGGAAAGAGGGGGAATTTTTTCCCCCTTTCGGGAAAAAAATTCTTTATACAATGATGAAAAAATCCAATTATCCCTACACCTTTCAGAGCTTTTTAGAGGAATTTGAAACTGGCAGCAACTTGGGAAACCTCCTCTGAAGCAAGTATTTCTTCAGGTCAAACCGCCCCGATCTTTTTTTTGATGACAGTAAGATGAAGACCAGAGCTGACCATTGGGCAGGAGACATTTTATTTGGGGAGATTCCCCAACTCAGGGATTGGTTTGGGTCTGCTCCACTAGAGAAGGATCATTCCCGTTCATTCAGACAGTGGAACAGGTTGATGCTTTTCTCGCAGAGGGTCTCTTCAATCTTTTTTTCTTGATGTACTTTAATGTTTTTCTGATTGGTCTGTGAGCCACTTCCCCGCCCGTGTCCACAGATCTTGTAGTAGAGTCTGATTGGTCTGGGGGAAAAAACCAGGGGAAGGGGGGAACAAGTCCCGGTGTCCCTTTGGACTCTGTAAAGGGCCTTTTCCACAGCCCACTGGTAGAGCTGCTTTGAATGAGGTTTTTATCTGGACAGGTCAGAACTGATGGAGGTTGATTGTTCTTCTGAAGAAATTGACTCCCGACTTGATGAAGGGCAGATGGACATGAAGGCAGCCAAAAAACTCCTGAAGACTCAGGGTGGACAAAGAAACCTTTTTCCGGGACCCTCCCTCTCCCTTAAAAACCCGGGGAACTTATACCTGGGCTGCTCTTTATACCATGCCACCTCTGTCAGGTCTTTATTCTAGAAGATCAGGTTTCCTTTCCCGCAGCTGCTCAAACCAGTTTTTTCCCAAAAGTCAAAACATCTTTTCCCGGTCTCCCCGGGCTTAGTTGGGGTCTGTCTCAGCTCCCCTTTCCCAAATTAACGCTTCCCGTTTGGGCTGAACCACCAGGAAGTGGATGTACATCTCAGTCAGGGGCTTTGGGGAGCCCCTCCTCTCTGGTTTTCAACACATCCTCCAGAACTTTGCAGTGATCCAGCAGAAGAACCCGGGGTGGCCATGATGTGGAGGCTTCGGGAAATCTTGATGTGGGGGGATGATCCTTCTGACCTGCTCCCCCTCTCTGAACCTCTTCCCGAAATACTCCTCCTTCTTTGGGGCAGTGAAACCCCCTGGGCCTCTGTCACCATGTCAACACACTGAGGGGGGGGATCTTGGGTTTTGGGTCCCCGGGGCGTGTGGTTATCCAGAGGTGACAGAGGGGAAACAGTTTACCCCCGATGAGGTTTTTCAGGGAGCACATCCACTGGGGTGGACTCTGTAACATCAGTCAGGATCCTTTCCCGTTTGGGAAATCCAGGGAAATGACACTCATCCAGACCGGCCCAAAAATGGGAAAAGAACCTGGGCCCTTCAAACCTGCCCGAAATCCTGCTTTTTGGTTTTAGGGAAAAAACGATGAAAAAAGTTCACCAAGCTGAACTTTTTTCTTTCAGCACATTCAGCCTTTTGGAAAGGGAATGGAAATGTGAAGGTATGTCCCGGTTGGCTTTTTTTTCAGCCCCGTCCAGAGTCAAAACCCCTGGTTAAAAACTGGTTTTTTCCCAATGCCCGCCACTTCCCCCGGGCATCCCCTGTTCTGATTGGTCCATTCTTCCCCAAATGAGGGTTTAAAGATTCCCTTGTCTGATCCCTTTTTTCTGGTTTGGGTGGGTTTTCCCGGATGCTGTTTCAATCTGTCTAACCCCATTTCACATTGACCTCTCCGTCCCCCCCTCTTGATGTAGAGTTTTGAGATTGATTCCCAAAAGGGGTTGGGTTTTCTTTAAGATCCCCCCAAAAAACACTTAAACTTCTTTTTTCCCGAGAGATTTTAAATTTTCCCGACAAAAAAGGAGCATCATGTCCTGAATGAATAAACAAAACAACAAAATGACTGGTTCAAAAAAAAATGGCTTTCATCCCCTTAAAAAACACCCATGAACATATTTTCCATGTTTGGGGCCCTTAGTAAAAACCCATTTTTTCATCATTTGAAATTTAGAGAAATCCCCTTACTGCTTTCAGACAGTCAACCAACTCCCCCTCTTCATTCTCCTGGAAGCCCCTTGGGTCTTCACAAAACCCTCTGTTTCTCCTCCTCTGCTCTTCATCTTCACCGTCCAAAAACTCCTCATCCTGCCTCCCGACTCTCTGGGGATTTTTTTTTTCTGAACTCCCAAATTTCTGGATTTTTTCAGCTCCTTTTTTCCAAAAATGACAATGTTCTCCTCCAGCAGCTGGAACAAAAAAACCATAAGGGAAAGACACAATCAAAGTAAACCATGGAGCCAAACATCCCGAAAGTTTGGAAAACTGGGCAATCCTCTGCTCCCAAAAAATTTCAGCATGGAGGTTTTGTCCCCAAAAGATTCCCAAAATAAAGGGTTTTCCATGTACAGACCAAAAATGGAGTCCCCGGTGTGTTTGATGCTGCTGGGCAGGCTGGGCACTGGGAACCTCTGAGCTCTCCCCCGGTCCACCTTGGGGGGAATCATGGAAATTTGCTCCCTTATGTTTGGCATCTGTGGCGTTTTTATTTTTACACAAGCAACCCCGCTGCTTTTTTTTGTTCCGGTGACTGTCCCGGTTAAAACAAAAAACCACTTTTGCTGTGACATTCCAGTGGGGAGGAAACAAGCAATCAGTTCTTTCATCACAACAAGTTTAATTTTTAAAAAGATGAGGTTTTTAAAGGGCTCACACTGGGGTTTTACAAAATCTCACCTCTGCTACAGGGAAACCCCAAACACTGGAAAATGGATAGGTGCTGGGGTTACAGGAGTTTTACTTTGATCTGAATGTCATATTTTTAAAAAAATGATCAGCCTGATCCTTTTATATACTGTTTCATTCAGAAATTTCTCTATTTGGGTCCTGGTGGGGCCCCAGAAAAACCCCTCAGGGACATGGGGGCAAAGGGCAACCTATCAATTATTTATCAGTGTTTCTTTGTAAAAAACAAGACAGGGGAAAATTTTATCCCGCCCTTTCCCCGCAGAGGGGGGGCTGTTTTTTGGGGAAAACAGTGGGGTCATCCTTTGATTTTCACTTTTCATGGCCCCACAGCTGGGCTCGGGTCCACGTTTAGGTCCAGGTCCCGCAGAGCCCGGGTGTGTGCTGCTCCCGGCCCCTTTAACACAACACACAGAGCTTTGAGTGTGAAAAGATGGTACAGTGATTTAGTGCTGAGCCCGACATGGAGGAAAAAAATCATGGACAGTTGAGATCCCCCATCTCACCCTCTGAGCTTTTTGGGCTGGGCCCCCTGGTCCCCCCCAGACTGCTTTTAGGGGGGCTCCCCTCCTGTCCTCACACTGATTCATGATGCTGAATTCATCCCATCAGTTCACACCACTTTTTACCTTCATCTGGGGGAAAAAAAAAAATCATTCATCTGCCCTCAACTGAAAATTTATCCCCTTTCCCTCATTTGTCCTTTTAGGGAAAAATCAGCTGCTCCTCCACTGATTGGCCTTTTTTTCCCTTTTTAAACAGTGTCAGTTGGTCCGTCAGACAGCAGTGGGGCAAGGAAAGGCCCTCAACTGCTTACTTTCCCCTGTCAAAATCCCCTAGATGGGGTCCCCGAAGCTGCAGGAAGTGCAGAGCAGCCCCAGGATCCAGGGACGGATTTTTACCCCTGACACACAGACTGGGGATCCACTGGGGTTTTTTTGACACAATCTAAAATCCTGCTTTCAATTTCACCCGGGGTAAAGTCCATGAGGAAAAACAGTAAAATATACCCTTCCCAAATGTCAAAAGTCAAAGTGCTGGGTCATGCAAAAACAGACTCTTTTGGGTTTTTTTTTAAATCTTTAAACTGGGAAAAGTAACCCTTGGGTGTAAATAAATGAGTAAAAAAAGTGAAAATTTTCAGAAAAGTTGGTAGTTAAAAATCAAAAAAGAAAATGGAAAACTGGAGTTTTTAGTGCAGCACTGCAATAAAAATGGAAGGGTTTCTTTTTTACAACAAAAGTATTGATTCCCAAAAAAAAAATTTTAAAAAAAAATTTAAAAAAAAGACTGACAATTGCAATAAAGCCTTTTTTTTAAAAAATTTGTTTGGGAAAATTTTTTCATTTAATCATTGATCAAATTTCGTCAATTTTACTTTTAAAAAACCTAGTTCCTGTTGGGGGAGGCCAGGGCCCGGGGCCCCCATGACAACCCCCCAAAAAACGAACGCCCGAAAACCAGTAACAACAGGGTGCTGACGATAAAACATTAAAAACTGCTGACAGTTACCTTCAGGCGGAGAAAATGTGAAAAAAAAGTTTTTTTTCAGTGGGGAAAACGGGCTAAGAGACTAAAACCTTAACTTCAAAAGTTTTACATGAAACATCATCTCCATCATTTCTTCAGAAATATCAGCTGCCCTCCTGCTCTGGGAAGGGGGCCCTTTAGTCCCATGTCTGTTACAGACCATATGCTGTAATTTTACCATGGTTTTAATATCGCTGTATAGTTGGCCCGGGCTTTTAAAATTTTTACTGACCTGCCTTTTTAGGGAAACTTTTTTTTTTGGGGATCAACCACTTTTAAAACACACACACTCTCAAATGAATGTCATAAAAAGGCGCCCTCTTTCTGCCCAAAGTTTCCAAATTTATGTTTCAGTTTGAGAAAACCCTTCAAACCTCCTCCCCGATTTAAACAAACTCCTCAACTTTTAAAACACTCCAAAAATAAAAAAGTTTTCCACCTAAAAATGGGAAAAACTAAAAAACATCCTGTCAACATTTTCCACAAACTAAAAAAACCATGTCCCTTTTTAAAAACAAATCAAACCAATCAAGAGCTCCACCCCTTTCTCCCGTTTTGATGAACTTCATCCTCTGCAGCTCTCTCCTGTCAGTGTATGAAAGGCTCTTGGTTCTTCAGTTCAAACCCTTTTTTCCCCAGGTTTTTGTAATTTTGGGGTGTGTGTGTGTGTATGGGGTGTGTGCACTTTAAAAACAACCAAAAACCCGGGAAAAAATGCCACAAAATAACTCAAAAGGGCCGTCACCAAAGGGAACAACCCGGGGGGTGGTAAATCAAAAAATGCTGACATTTTTCCTTCAGATGGAAAAATCATCTATACCACAAAGTTTTGGGCAAAATGAAAGTAAAATCCCAAAGGGTTTGGGCCCAAAAGAGGTGTGTGTGTGTGTGTGTGTGTGTGTGTGTGTGTGTGACTGAAGTTCCCTGCTGAAGTGTTATTAAGACATGAAACCCCTCCCATGACTCCCAGTGTGAACACACACACCTCTGCCGTTTGATGTTTTCATTATTTTGATTATTGATCAGTTGAATCCCGCTTTTTTCCCCCTGGGAAATAAATTTCCCATTTCAACAGTGATGTCTTCAACACCCAAAAATTCAGGCTTCACATTAATGTGGATGGAACTGGGCTGCCCAAAGAAACTACCATGATCACTGCCCCCGTGGTACGTCCGTAACTACAACTTTTGGGAAAACAAAAAAACTACCTTGTCCTGTTCCTTTCCGTACTCATGCAACATTTACAATCAGCTGGGGAGTCTTTAGATAATAATAATAATAAAAAGGGTTTTCAATGTCCAAATAAGTAACAAAAGCATGGAGCAGTTTTTCTGCATCATTCTGGGCAGGATTTTGATTGTTGTCATAATTTAAAGGGTGTGAAAAGGGGCAGAACTGAAGTTTCTTTGATGAGGAAGTTAAAGGACAAGTCTTGATCAAAAATTTAAATGAGGTTAAAATGACCTTTTAAAATTTCATCAGACAAAGAACTTGGGTTTTGTACTTGTCAATCTTAATGTTGCATTTGACACCACCTTTTCACATCCTATTAAAGACTGGGAAATTTTAAATTTGGGACAAAGGAACCTCCCCTAAGCTGGTTTAACTACTTATCCCTTTTAAAATTCTTGACACCTTTGTCCCCACTGGTTTTTAAGTCCTAGTAACAGTGATAATTGGGGGAAATTTCATGGCTTTGAATTTGTATGACTGTCAGAACCCATGGGGACCCACCTCAGGGTAAAAAGCCTGAGGTAAAAACATAAACCCCCAAAAACAATATAACACAAAAAAGTGGTCCCCAAATAATAGAGACAGATATAGATGGTAGATAGAATAGATGTTCAAAAAAGGCAGAATGCATTTTAAACATTTTTAAAAAATTTATTTCAACCTAGATAATTAAGACAGGAAGTGTTGAGAACTAACAGGCCCAAAAGAACAAAAAAACACTCAGGTAAAAAAAATGATAGCCTTTTTTTTCTACAGTATAAAAAAAAAGCCTAAATAGCACCAACGAATACTATAATAAAAAAAACAGGGTAGAGTCCTCCGGGGGAGATCCCATTGCGGGGACTTATATTACAAATGTGCTCACCCCGGTCCCACTAGAAATAATTCACTGCAAAAAGGGTTTTTTAAAAACCCCACTGCACATGGGAAAATTCACTTGGTTCTGATAAAACAAAAAAAATAAAATGAACAATAAAAAACCTTAAAAAAAAACAACAGGTAAAAAATACATTAAAACCCAAAAAAAAGAATTTCCCCCGGCAAAAACAGCAGTCTGGATCTGGGCCCGAAAAATAAACCTTTTTAAAAAAGTGTGGTTGTGTGGGATGGATGTAAGCCCCCCCCACACTGCCTTCCCAAAAAAGTTTCAAAAGGGGGTGTGGGGAGGCCCATTTTGGAAAAACCTCTGGCTCTTTTCTGGTTCTGTGGGGCAAAGCTCAACAAGGTGCAACCCTCAGTCTTCCCTTAAAGCAAACAAATTTTTTTTTGGACACAGGGGGGGGTTTAAATTTAATTTAGCCACAGCCCCACTTTTGGGAAAGGGAAATGTTTCACCCTCACCTTTTTTGGGGGGAATCTTTCCCACCCATTACTGGGGGGTTCAACCCAAACCGGGGCCCCGGGGGCCCAACTCAACCCCCACATGAGATAAAATATCCTTACTGTTTTCCCCCAGTTTTTATATTTGTATCTTTTAATGGGAAAGGGAGATATGTCAGAATGAATCAGAATCAGGTTTATTGGGGCCCAAATTTGTACATACAAAATTTGTACCCTTAAAAAAAAAATTTGACCCCGGTTTTTTTTCCTCCCTCCCGTGGTACAACAACAAAAAACAACAACAACAACAAACACAACCATTTAAACTTTAAAAATGCCAAAAAAGTGGGTAGTGCAATTTGTTCCAGAAAAAAATAACTTTTAACTATTTACATATATATAAAATATATCCCCGGCTATTGGGGAAAAGTGCAGGTTATAGTGCAAAAAAAAAAAAATAAAAAAGGCTTTAAATGAGGTGTGGAAAAAAGGCAAAGATTGAAAGGAGGTAGTGGGAAAGAAACAATACATATTCATCAGAGCCCAGCCTGGGGAAAAAAAACTGTTCCCCCTTTTATCGGGCGGGGCAGAAATTTTTGAAGCGCCGGCCGGAGGGGAGGAGTTTAAACAGTTTTGACCAGGGTGTGAGGGGCTTGGGGGAGATGTTTTTTGCACCCCCAACTCTGACCTGGTTAGGTCTTTTTGGGGGGGAGGTTGCCCCAATCCTCTCTTGCAGCCCGGTTTCCATTTCGGGCCCGTCTTTATCCTTTGGTGGGTGATCCAAACCAGGCGGGTGATGGAAATGCAGAGGAGGAAATGGATTAAAAGGGGCCCGTAAAAAAGGTCAAAACTCCCCTTGGGGGAGGTTAAACTTCCTGAGCTGACGGGGAAATATAACCCCCTGAGCCTTTTCCTTAAACAGTCGGGGGGAGGGGCCACTTCCCCCGGGCCCGGGGGATGGTGGCCCAGAAACCCGAAGGGTTCAAGGGGGACACTGTATTTTCATGATGGTGAGGGGGGGGAAGTGGGGGCTTCCAAATCCCCTGTCATCTCCACTGTTTTGAGCAGGTTCAGCTCCAGGTGGTTCCGGCCCACCACAGGACCAACTGTTTCACCTCCCGTCTGAAAAAAGGGGGTTTGGGCCCCGGGTCAAAGACATGGATTCGCTGCGAACTTCAAATTTCCAAATGGATCACTTGAGGTAATATTGGGTAGGGGAGAAGAGCAGTGGGGGGGGACACACCCTGGGGGGGGGGGCCAGGCGATGGGGCCCGGGGCTTTTGAAATTTTCCCAAGCCTCACCTGTTTCCCCTTTTGTCAGGAAGCTTTGGGGGTCCGCTGACAGGTAGGCAAACAGGCGGGGGAGCTTCTTTATGGAGGGTTCAGGGATTTATGGTGTTGAAAGCCCAACTGAAGTTTCCGAAAAAAGGATCCTTGCATAAGTCCCTGGGGGGTGGTGGTGCAGGATGTTGGGGCCCCTGTTGACTGCATCCCTGCCACCTGTTTTCCCCAAAAGGCAAACTGCAGGGGGGCCCCAGGGGCCACGTCCTCAGGTGGTTTAACACTAGTCTCTCAAAAGTTTTCATGACCACAGGCGTCGGGTTGGGTTTAGTCATTTAAAAACCCGTGATAAGGGGCCTTTTTGGGGACTGGGGTGAAGGTGGGGGTTTTAGGCAGGAGGGGGAAATTAAAAGCTCCCGGGGTTGGGGTTTAAGATCCGGGTGAAAATGGGCCAGCTGCTCAGCACAGACTCCCGGGAGGAGGGGACACCCATCAGGCCTGGGGCCTTCCTGGTCTTTTTTTTCTCTGAAGGGGCCGACCACATCCCTTCTTGGTTCCCCCAGGGCAGGCGGGGGGCTGGGGTGGGGGGGGGTTGCAGGTGGGTTCTTTGGGGCCGTGAGGTGTGGGAAAATCCTTATCAAACCTGGGAGAAAGGGGTTTAAATTCTCAGCCAGTCCCCGGGGTCTTCTGCGGGGGGGGGGGATGGTCTCCTGTAGTTGGTGATGTGGTTAAAACCCTCCAAACGGAGAGTCATTTGTTGAGAGGCTGTTTTAGCCTCACTGAACTTTCTTTGCCACTCTGATCTCCCTTGGGCAGTTTTTTTCCCGGTCTGTTTAAACGGGCCTGGGCCCCCCCTCCTGTGGTTTTCCCCCTTGGTCCCGGGGGCCCTTTTAGATTGGGAGTAAACCCTGGCTTGTTGTTGTTTTATGTACAGAATCTTGGTCTTACACATGTCCCCACAAAAAAATGGGTGTCTTTTTCACAGGGAAAAAAAAAATTTGTTGATTTAAAATGGCCGGTTAAAACACTAAAGCTGCAGCCCCCAACATCAACGAACCCTTTAATTTTGCAAATAATCACCCCCGTCACAATGACAAACTTCACAAGAATAATCAAAGGGGGCTTTTTTTGTCCTGGGGTTTAAAAGGATCTGGTCAACCTTTAGGGGGACCCAAATGGTTTTGAACACAAGGGTGAACAGGTAAAAAGACACTGGGGCATTTGGGGAGGGCTCCCGTTCCTTTAAAAATGGAGCATTTTTTCTCCGGGGGGGTTAGAGGATTGAGATTTGGTCCTTTCTTTGGGGCTTTCATTTTTCTCCTTTTTTTTCTTTTCTTTTTTTTTGGGTTTTTCTCATAGGGGTTTCCACAAAAATCAGCTAGAGGTCCAGTCCCGTCCACTGTTGGGGGGAAAAACACAGACCGGGCCCAACAGGGGGAACCTGGGCCCGGGGCATTAAGATCAGAGTGTAATAGTATCTAGGGTTTCACTTAAATATTCCAGTTCTGGGCATCACAGCACAAAGTGGAAAAGGGTGTTTTTTTTAGGGAAATTTTTTCCATGTGAAGGTGAGGCTGTGGGCCCCATTACCTTTAAATTTTAATTAAAAAAGGGAGAGGGGAACTTTCCCCGTGAAAAAATTCAAAATAGAATACAAACCCAAAACACAAAAGATGCAGCTCTTCTCCAGCTCTGCATTTTTTTACACAGCACAAACACATTTTCCCTTCATTTCCATAGACAATCAGCAGTGGGTGAAATGTTTTTTACATTTATTTCCCTATAGGGAAAAAAATTTTTCCCCTTTTTTTTTCACAGACAAAGTGTTTTAATGCCGGAACAGGAAACCCGGGTGTTTGGGGAAAATCTTTTTTATTTCCAATGTGTGAAAACCCTTTTATCATCTCTCAAAATTTTGCCCAAAAACAAAAAAAGCACAGTTTAAGACTCAAAGGGGAAAATCTCCCCCGTCCAATGGAAAATAAACCACACACACTGTTTCCCCTTCTACAATCATCTACTTTTTATTGTTGCCAAAAATTTAGCCCCTTACATTTACCCGTCACTATCCACCCCTTTTGCCCTTTTCTGAACACTAGGTTTTTCCTTTTTGGGTTTGAGCCTTTATCTTTTGTTTTTGGGGCAATACAATTATGTCCCGTAGTAAATCTGCAGAATAAAAAATTTGGACTTAAAACTGGATCAGCTGTTGCATGAAATGTTTTTAGGCCGGGTTTTATATTCACCCCCTTTTGGGTTAAGGGGCAGTAAAAAATCAGTGATTTCCCCCACTTTTGGAGGGAAATTTTGGCTGCTAAATTCTTCCTGCCTTGGGAAAACCCTTGGGCCTGAAACTGGAATCTAAAATATTTTGATGTTTTGGGGGGCATGTGATGCATTTTGGGTAAATGCCCCTTTTCTGTGTTTTTAGTGTGGGGGGAAAAATTTATGACTGTGAGGGCAGAATAAGTTTGGAAGTTTAACCCCCCACTTTTTGACTCTCAGCTCTGATTCTTTTTTTTCTGCTCCTTGGGAGCTCATTTTACAGGGCTGTATTAAGTCCTAGTTTTTAAGGGATCTTAATTAGGGGTGTGGAAGGAACGGTTTTTAACGGAAGGCGATCTTGATGTTGACGATCTGCCAGAGGAGGGGATTTTATCGCCTTATAGGACACATTCTATTAATTGGGGGCTCTATGTTTGGCACAGACGCACGAGAAGGTTTTTTTCCTTGGGGAACCCTTTTAAAACCCCCTTCAAAGTGAACCCAAACCAACCCAAACATGGCCCATACGGGAAATGCTGATTTTTTTCTCAGAATACGTAACGTTTTTTTCTGTCTTGGAACCCTTCCTTTTCCCGGGCCCGGCCGGCTGCGGCCGCCAACCCCGGGTCCCCACCCCCTCCATTCTGACCAACTGATGGGCAATAACCGGATTTCCCGTTTGTTTTGGGGCTTTGGGGGTTCAAAACGCTTTGGGGTTTCCCCCGTTTATTTAAAAATAAATATAAAAATTGGGAAAAAAGGGAAATATCCACGTAATCCATTGATTTCCCAAAAATTTAACTTACCGGGAAAACTATCTATTTAAACTGGAACGCCAAAATACAGTTACCAGAATTTTATTCTGAAAACGTAACCCCCTAATGGCCGTTCTCAACACTGCGGGGAACTGGTTTGGGCCCCCAAACGACAAAAACACAAAAAACAACGAACCCTTTAGCCACCTGAAGGGCAGCTCCAAACAAAGTTTAAACCAAGCAGCGAGGCCAACCACACTAGCCAGTGGTAATGGGTAAAGACATTACACCGAAACAACCAAAATAACACAAAACCTTTTTTTAAAAGCACGCTGTGGAGAAAAAGAAACGGGGGAAAATTTTACCCTTTTTCTTTATAATTAAAAACCCCAAAGAAAAAAATTTGGTTCTTTTAAAATTAAATTTTCCCAAAAAAGAAATTGATAAAATCTGATTGTGATTTTTCCAAATTAAAAAAACATGATGTGATATTTTTTCCATATGCCCCCCCCTTTAAACTTAATTTTTAAAAAAGGGGAAAAATATTTCATATGAGGAAATGGTACATTCATTTTTTTGAAATGTTTCCTTTTTTCTTTTTCCTTTCTTTTATGATGGTCACTAAGCTCCAAATCTTTTAAAATTTTTCAGAATTCAGCCCCCAGTCAGTGGAAAAGGGTGATATGTTTAAAGTTTTTTAAAACTGAAAAGGTTCTGGGAAATTCTCTTTAAAAATGGATCCTAAAATTTAAATCTAACAAATTGCAAGTACTTTAAACACTAATAAAAAAAAATTTTTGATTGGTGTTTTGGGGTGTGGAAAAAAACACACACACACACACATCTTGTTTAGTGTAACAGGGGCCCACAGCCACTGAAGAATGAAAAATCCAAAAAAATACATTTTGGGCCCTTTGGGAAATTTTTTGTTGCCTGCTCCAAATGCTAATGCTAGGTCTATGTGGGCAACTTGTGTGATACATTATTTTTTTGGGTTTTTGTGAAAATGTGAATATTATTAGCTGACTGGATGAATAAAAACAAAAAGAGATTTGTTTTAGAAAATGAGACCTTTTAATTTTCATTTAACCCATTTTAAGATTTACAAAACTGTGTTCTGCAGGTGTTCTCACTGCAGCAGCTTTAAATTTTTTATTTTGACCCAATTTTAAAACAAGAGCCAGTTTGACTCTGTCATTTCCCGGCTCTGTTTCCAGTTCAATTTCACCTTTTGATGTCTTTTTTCTTCATGATGACTCTTTAAAGTTTTTGAAAGAGAGGAGAAAATTTTTTCTGTCATTTTTCCCCTTTTTTTTCCCCAAAAAAATCGTTTTTAAAGATTTTCTTTATTCAAAGAAAAAAAAATTTTTTTTGGTGGGGAAAATAGAACTGTTCCACATTTATCCCGGGAAATTTCTTTTAGTAATGTGTCATTATTCTGTGATTGGCCCTTTTAAGAAAAAATTTTTTAAAATTTTGGGGAAAAAAAAATTTTTTTTTTTTTTAAAAAAAATTTTTTTTTTTCCCCCTCCATTTTTAAAAAAATTTTTTTTTCCCCCCTTAATTTTTTTTAAATTTTTTCCCCCCCCCCAACCCCTTTTTTTTTTTTTTTCCCCCGGGGTTTTTTTCCCCCCTTTTCCCCCGGGGTTTTTCCCCCCCCGGGGGGGGTTTTTTTTTTTTTTTGGGGGGGGGTTTTTTTTTGGGTTTTTTGGGGGGGGGGAAAAACCCCCCCAAAAAGGGAAAATTTTTTTTGGGGTTTTTTTTTTTTAAAAAAGAAAAATTAAAAACCCCCCCCTTTTTTTTTTTTTTTTAAAAAAAACCCCCCAAAAAAAACCCCCTTTTTTTTCCCCCCCCCCCGGGGGGGCCCCCCCCTTTTTTTCCTTTTTTTAAATTTGCCCCCGGGCCCGGGGGGCCCCCAAAAGGGGGGGGGGGGGGGGAAACCCCGGGAAACCCAAAAAAAAACCCCCCCCCCCCCCCTTTTTTTTTTTTTTTCCCTTTTTGGGGGGGAAAAAAAAAAACCCCCCCCTTTTTTTTCCCCCTTTGGGGGTTTTTTTTTTTTTTTTTTTTTGTTGGGGGGTTTTTTTTGGGGGGGGGGAAAAAAAAAAAAAATTTTTAAACCCCGGTTTTTTTTTAAACAAAAAAAATTTAAAAAAATTTTTTTCCCCCAAACCCTTTTTTTTTTTTTTTTTTAAAAAATTTTTTTTAAATTGGAAAATTGGGAAAATTTTTTTAAATAAAATTTTTTTTAAAATTTTGGGAAAAAAAAAATTTTTAAAAACCCCCCAGTTAAAAATTTGGGAAAAAAATTTTTTCCCGGGTTTTTTGGGGGGGGGGAAAAATTAAAAAAGGGTTTTTTGGTTTTTTTTTTGAAAAAAAAAAAAAAAAAAATTTTTTTTAAAAAAAACAAAGAAAAAACCCCCCCCCAAAAAAAAAAATTTTTTGGGGGTTTTTTCCCTTTTTTTAAAAAAAACCCTTTTTTTTAAAAAAAAAAAAAAAAATTTTTTTTTTTGGGGAAAAAAAAAAAATTTTTAAAAAACCCAAAAAAAAAAAAATTTTTTTTTTTTTAAAAATTTTTAAAAAAAACCCCCGGGGAAAAATTTAAAAAATTTTTTTTTTTTTAAAAAAAAAAAAAAGGGGGAAAAGGGGGAAAAAAAAAATTCCCCCCGGGGGGGGAAAAAAAAAAAAGGGAAAAAAGGGGGAAAAAGAAAAAAAATTTTTAAAAAAAAAGGGGGAAAAAAAGGGGGGGGAAAAAAAAAAGGGTTTTGGGGAAAAAAAAATTTTTTAAAAAAAAAAAATTTTTTTTTAAAAAATGTTTAAAAAAATTTTTTTTTGGGGGGTTTAAAAAAGTTTAAAAAAATTTTTTTTTTGGGGGGGGGGTTTTTTTTTTTTTTAAAAAAAAAAAAACCCCCCCCCCTTTAAAGGGGGAAAAAAAAAAAAAAAAAGAAATTTTTGGGGGGGGGGGGAAAAAAAAAAAACAATTTCCCCCCAAAAAAACCCCCAAAAAAAAAAAAACCCCAAAAAAAACCCCCAAAAAAAGGGGGGCCCCCCCCCAAAAAAAAAAAAAAAAGGGGGGGGGGGGGGGGGGGGGGGAAAAAAAAAAAAAAATTGGGGGGGGCCCCCCCCCAAAATTTTTGGGGTTTTCCCCCCTTTTAATTTTTTTTAAAAAAAAAAATTTCCCAAAAAAATTGGGGAAAAAAATTTTTTTTAATTTTAAAATTTAAATTTTAAAAACCCCCCAAAAAAACCCCCAAAAAAAAAAAAAAAATTTTAAAAAGGGGGGTTTTTTTTAAAAAAGGGAAAAATTTTTTTTTTTGGGGGGCCCCAAGGGGGGCCCGGCCCCCCAAATTTTTAAAAAAGGGGGGGAAAAAATTTTTTTTTTAAAAAAAAAAGGTTTTAAAAAAAAAAATTAAATTTTTTTTTTTTTTTTTTTTTGTTTTTTTTCCCCAAAAAAAACCCCCCAAAAAAAAAAAAGGGGGAGGCCCCCTTTTTTTGGGGGGGGGGGGGAAAAATTCCCAAAAATTTTCCCAAAAAAAAACCCTTTTTTAAAAAAATTTTTTAAAAAAAAACAAAAAAGGGGGGGGGGGAAAAAATTTTTGGGGGGGAAAAAAAAACCAAATTCCGGGGGAAGGGGGTTTTTGGGGGTTTTTAATTGGGTTTTGGGGGGGCCCGGCCCCAAAAAAAAAATTTTAAAAAAAATTTTTCGGGAAAGGGAAAAATTTTTTTTAAAAATTTTTTTTTTGGGGGGCCCCTTTTTTGGAAAGGAAAAAAATTTTTTGGGGGGGGGGGGGGAAAAAAGGGTTTTTTTTCCCCCCAAACCCCAATTTTTGAATTTTTTTGGGGGAAAAAGGGGGGGTTTTTTTTTTTTGGGTTAAAAAAAAAAAAAAAAAAAAAAAAAAACCCGTTTAAAAATTTTTTTTTTTTAATTTTTTTCCCCCCCCAATTTTTTAAAAAAAAAAAAATTTTTTCCCCGTAAATTTTAAAAATTTTTTTTTTCCCTTGGCCTTTTTTTTTTCCCCCCCCCTTTTTTGTTTTGGGGGAATTAAAAAAAATTTTTTTAATTTTTTTTTTTTTTTGGGTTTTTAAAAACCTTTTCAAAAGGGGGGGGGGGGAAAAAGGTTTTTTTCCCCCCCCCTTTTAAAATTTTTTTAAAAATTTTTAAAAAAAAAATTTTTTAAAATTTTTTTGGGGGGGGGGAAAAAAACCCCCCAAGGAATTTAAAAATTTTCTTTTTCCCCCCCCCCTTTTTTTTAAAAAGAAAAAGGGGCAAAAAAAAGGGGGTTTTTTAAAAAAAAATTTATCCATATCCATCATCTGATAAAGGATTTCTGCTTTCGATTATTATAGGCCCTTTCCCCGTCCAACACGGGAGTAAGACATGTCAATAAAACCATTTTTAGGGATGAGGGTTTTTTGATTTTTCCCCGGGAACCAAAGATGGACATAAAGGGTTTTATAGCACCTGGTATTCCCAGGCTTGTCACCCAAGTACTAACCAGGCTCTCCCTTTTTCCCCTTTTTTCCAGGTAAGAGGGAAAAATTTTTAAAACAGCTATTTTTTTGGAAACCCAAACATTTTTTGGGCTGAAACTTGACCGGCAAAAAAACCATCAAGTTAAAACAAACCACCCTGAACAAACATTTCACTAAATAAACTAAACACTGACATAAAAAGACTTACTGAAAACCTTGGGGGGATCGGGATTTTCCCTGTATTTTCCTCTTGTCCTTGTAACAGCAGAAACTCCCCCCTTCCTTGTCAAAAATTGTGCAGAAAAATACCCAAGGTTTTTTCTTCCTAAATCATGGAAAGCCCTTTCCCGGTAACTGTTTTCTCCTGTTTGACTTCAAAACTTGTCTCTGGCTGTGTGCCCAACTTGAAAGCCTGTGACATCAGACGGGGGGGAATTGATACTTTCAAAGGCATCAAAGGAAAAAACACACACCACCCCCTCTCTCTCTCTCTCTCACACACACACACACATTGTTGTTTTAAATTATATTATGGGGCCCACATCAAAACCGGAAAGCCTAACTTTAAACCCAAAAACAAAACCCCTTCCTAATGATATTCAATCTTCTCAAAAATCCAAATAAATTTTAAACAATAAGCACTCGGGACCATTCAGGGGTTTGGTGAATTCAGCCCCAAAGGACAAAAACGGCTAAAACTGCAAATTTCATGCCCGTAAATTCAGGAAATTACTATTTGGCATTTTTTTTTAAGAAAGTCCCTTTTAAATGTGATTTTTTGTCATTTTTCCCTCCTTTATCTCCCATAGTACCGTTTAATGACGCGAATTTTGATGTTGAACCCCCATTTGGCTTTTACTCCATTATTTAGGAAAAGGGGCTCCGCGGCATTAGTTAAATTTCCCTACGCCAGGGGCGGGTTAGCTTTCACTCAAACGTTAATGTGGGCCATACTGTGGGCGTGGGGTGGTCTGTATGAGGGGACGACAAACTTTTTGATAAGTTTCAAAAATTAAACGACCCCGCATCTTAAGGAAATTAATATTTTTTTTAAAATAACCACCCAACAATCAACCGATGTCGGTTTTTTAAAGAGAATTTTTGGCCCAAAGGGGCGCAGACGCAGCTGAAAAGTCTTTTTGGCCAGCATGCTAACAGTTGAGCTTAAAAACCCTGAAAAGCCTTTTGTTTTAAACGGTGAGAAAGGGTTTTAACAGTGTGGGGGGGAAAAAAACTTTAAACTTGAACATGTTTTTTCTAGACATATCCATTTTCTTTTTATGTAAAAACCAAACTGTTGATCAAAGTACAACATGGGGGGAAGAAAAGAATTGCGGGGAAAAGGGGGCTTGCTTCCCCAGATTTTTTTGGTCCCAAGGTCAGTCAGATGTTTGAAAATTAAAAAAGATGTAAACATGTTTTTTAACGTGGAGTTTTATTATAGCCCAACGAAGTTTCTTAATCCAGAGACTCAAAAACTAAAAGTCACAGATCAACGGGGAGCAGGGTGGATGAGATTTTTTAAAAAGATCTGTTTTTTCATCAAAGAAATTGTTTTTCCAACTTGTAAAAACCTAGTTTTTAATCCTTTTTTAAGATATAATTCCAAAAAATGAAAGAAATTCCCAAGATAAAGGGTTTGTTTAAACATGGGAAAAAAGTTTTTTTGTAAAATGTTTAAAAATTTTTCTTTTTTAAAATTTGGGGGCCCAAATTCTTACTTAAAAACCAGCGGGGATGACAGATTAAAGAGTAAGAGAGGGAAGTTTGAAAATTCCCCCCACACGGTTTGGTTAATTTTTTTCATAAGCATAAAAAGAAGGATAAAAAACCAACAACCCCATACCCTTTTTTAAAAAAAATTTTTTAAAAAATGGAAAAGTTTTTTTTTGCAGGGGGCTGTTAGTAAAACAAAAGGTTCCCCCCGGGATTGTTTCCCCCTTTTTACCATTTTTAAAAGACCCATACCCCCAAAATGATATAATTTTAACCCCCTTGTTTCATATAAGCAAAAAGTTTTTTTGTTTTTGAGAAAATTTTTTATTTCGGGGAACTTTTATGATATTCAAAGCAAAAAAAGGCCCCCTAACCCTTTTTTGGGAGTGGCATGAAGAAAAATAAAGCCCCCCTTCATCCCAAGTAAAAGGTAAAAGCTAGGGCCCACATCTTTCCAAAACTTTGATGATCAGCCAATCAGGGTGAATTAAGGGTTTTTAATTCCCCTTTTCCCACAACGGGATTTTTGGATTTTAGTTTCCCGGGAGGATGGGGAAAAGCCTTCTACACTTAAAGCGATTTTTCCCAATGCCCCCAACGGTCAGCTGATGAAATACCATTTTTTCCCAAGTTTTTTGGGATTTGGGGGATTGGTTAGTTTTAAAATATATATTTTTAAAAAAATTTTGGGATTCTTTTTAAATGTTTAAAAAAATTTTGGGTTTTTTTTTTTATTTAGATTTCCCAAGCATTTCCCACTGATTTTTGGAGCAGGGGTTGCTTCAAGGTTCCTTGAAAATAAAACAGCATTTTTAAAGAAAAAAGTTATCAAGGAGGCGGGGAACCGGGAAAGGGAAAACGCCTCTTAAAAAAACCCTGAAGCTGTTTTCTGAATGAAGGATCTGACACTGCTGATGAAGCAGGTACAGTTATCATCAGAATAGAAATTTTGAAAAGGGTGGGCCCAACAGTCATCAGTTTATTGTGTTTTTTTTGATTTTTTTAAAAAAGCATTCTGAGTCTAAATAGGCCCCAAGTCTGCAGTTAAGATTCGGTGGAGGGTTGAACTTTTCTTTGCTCCCCAACACAGTTTTATAATGACTGGGCCTTTAAAAGTTTTATATGTGAAAATTTTTTAAGATCAAAAGAAAAAACCATTAGAAAAATCCAGAAATATCATAAACCCCCAACTTAATATATATAATGGTGAAAAAGTACTTTTCATTTCTGTCCTCAAAAAGGAAAACAACATGGCTTCTCTTCTGGTGCTTTTCATTTTCCCGGCCCAAAACCAGCTGGAAAAGGGCCCAAAAAGTCGGCCGGAAAAGGATCATCTGGAAAACAAAAGGGTTTTCAAAACTTCCAAATACTTAGATGTTGCGGGGTTTTTAAAAACACATTTTTTTTAAACATATTTCTCTTGTTTCAGTCACCCCAAAAAGCCTTGGGGGATCATCTCCTGACCACTAAAGGGAACCCATCAAATACCCCCTTCTTACCACAGGAACTTCAAAGACCCAGGTTTTCCCCTTTTTTTATATTTTTTTGGAAAAAAAGCTTCTGTCATGTCAGTCATGTAAAACCCCTTTTGGGTTTTTTTGATGAGCTGTTCAAGTCACATTTTTTCCCAGGGGTATGATAACGCTTTCCCCAAAGCCTACAAAATTTTTGCAGACAGAGTAAAGGCTAAAGAAAAAGGTTGTTAAACAAACCAAAAGTAGCTTATTTACCCAAAATGTTGAGATGTTTCCCTGAAATTCATCCTTTGGTTCAGTGTTTTTTTGTTGGGGAACCTCAAAGGGTTCATGCCATGTATCCGGGAAAAAAAACTCCCAGTTATTGTGGATTTGGAGACATCTCTTTAAAGATAAAAGGCCCATTGATAACACAAGTGTGTCTAAAACCCCTTTCAACAAAAACCCAAGAAAATAAAAAAATTTTCTCAGTCTTAACTTGATGAAATATTCATCTCTTTTTCCAAAATAAAGCGTTTCAGGTTTTTTCCTCACAAAAAAAGACGGTGTTTCCCAGTTATAGCCCTTTTGGGGAGTGGTGAACCAAATCTGTAGTTCTTTACCTTTAAAAAATTTTTAGGGGAATTTGTCCATCAGGTTATAAAGGGCCCCATCACTGGGAATGTTCCAAAAAAAACATTTGAGTCTGGTCCAGTTAAAATGTGTTCAGTTGAAACACTTTTTTTCGGGAAATATTGAATTCTTCACCTTGTTTTGGAAGCCATCGTCAACACACAGTGGGTGAAATGTTGGGAGCTGAGTATCTGTTGGACTCTTTGGGGCACTGGTACGGTAAAAAATTAAAACCATTGTTCAGCAAAAAAAATAATCATTTTGCACAAAGTGTTTTTTTTTTGTTTGGGAGCATGAAACTTTTTTTCCATGATATTTCCCAAAGGTTTTCCCAAGTGGTAAATTTAAACAGAGGAACTGTTTCTAAAAAGGGGAGAGATTAAGATATTTAAAATGGTTTGATGCTCAGATTTTCATAGGGTTTTGTGATTCAAAAAATGTTATTTGTATAAAAGTTGTAAAAAATGTTTTCCTAACCCTATTGAATGGTTTCTGATTTTTTTATACTTGAACTGTAAAGGGTAGTCGCTACCTCAAGTTACACAATGCACCACAGAGAAATGTGTCAGTTTTTTAAATTTCAGGAATTTTTTTATCAGTAATGTGTTGTTGTGTTTTGTACAACCCCAAATTTTTTCATTGAATTTTTTTGGCCCCGTGTGCTGTTAAATTTTCAAATTTTAAAAAAGGGAATTAATTCAAAGTGTCAATGTATTTAATTTTTAAATGTATTTGCACAAGTAAAAAAAAAAACATCAACAGGATTTTGTTGATTTAAATTTAAAAATGAATAAATTTGACTCTAAAAAATGTAAATAAAACCCTATTTTTAATCCCCCACTGAGGTAACTCAGTGAACCCTTTTTTTATTATTTTTAGAGGAAGTCAGGCTGCTGAAGTGCTTTTTTTGGGAAAAGTTTCATATTATCCCCAGGAATAATATGTGGAAACTTGAAAAGATTTTTGATGATTGTTTACCCTTTTAAGTCCGTAAGGGGGTCCTTATTTTTGGTTTTTATTTATAGAGGGGAAATCATAACTTCCCGGGAAAAAGGGGAAAAATTTGGAACCAAAAGTACTCAGTGGTTTCACTGTGTTGGTAATAACTACAATTTCATGTTTCCCTTCTAAACTCCAAATGCCAATGGAGACAGGCCAAAACTGGGGTGAATACAAACTTGGGAAAACATATGAAAGCTTTGGGGTCTGTGCATGAGGGCAGGATATTTTCAACTCTTTTGGGGCTTTAGTTAAACTTCTATAGCGCTTTTGTACTCTTGAGGACTCTTGGGTTAGTTTCTTTGTTAAAACTATGTACTCTTGTTTTGGTCTCTTGATTTTGGTTTTGCTTTTCCCGTTTATTTTGAAGCCCAAGCCCTTGTGTGTGTCCTCTGTCTACTTTGTCTTTTCCTGTTTCCACTCCTTTGTGATTGTCTGTCCACGCCCTAATGTATGTCACCTGTTGTCAATTAGCCCTAGTGTATTTAAGTCTCATTCTTCCCTTGTCTCCTTTGTCAGTGTGTCTGAGTCCTACAGCCTGTGTTTTACAGTGTTTTTGTCCCAGAGTCCTGTTCCTGCTGTGTTCTTTGCTGTGGTTGTACCTGCTTTTCTCATCCTGGATTCTGTGTTTCATCTGCTGTCCTGTCCTCCAGGTATTTACCTGTTTCCCTGTCTTTGTCACCACCAGGGTTTGTCCTCTGTTCTCTTTGGATTAACTTTCACCAGTTCACCCCCAAGTAAGGACTTCAGAGTTTTAAGTTTTGAGTTGAGCTTCTGAAGTTTTCTCCTTCTTGGATGATTTAGTTGTTTTAAGATTTGTTTCCTGGCCTTGGACTTTGATCCAGTGATCTTGCGTTTAATAAAGAGGACTTTAACTTGCTTCATGCATCCGTCTTGGGGTTTCTACACCTGTCCCCCTCCTTGGTGTTCTTGGCCACAGCAGTGACTGTAACCTGAGTCCCTGCTGCTGAGCTGCAGGCTCACCACCTCTTCTTTTGGCCTCTGCTCCAAGCTGAGATCTGATTTTATTTATCATTGTAAGCACATTGCAGAGAGAGAGTGAAACAACATTTTGATTTCCCTGTATGTCTGACATATGGAGAAACTGACAATAAAAAGCCTTTGAATCCTTTGTTTTGTTTGTTGCTTCTCAGTCTTTAGTGTTGACTGAACAGGAGTCTTCTGTCCTCCAGTGGTCACTGTCAGTAATTACCAACTCTGCACAGCTTTTGACAATGATACTGATGTTCACACTGACATTATTCCACATTTACTGACTTATTTTAGCTCTAATGTTCATCAGTCTGATAATGACTCTCTGTATGTGAACACACATATTATTACACTGCTATAAATACTGATGTCTGACTGATGGACAAATAATCAGAGTTTACTGCCCTCCAGTGTCAACAGGACTCACACTGATTATTAGGATCAATATGTACCAATCAGTATTGATGACATCAACAGGAAGATGAGGACTGGTCATAGTTTGAATAATGTTCCATGTATTATTCCATCCATGTTTTTCAGCACAAGCAGATACACTGTAAAAATCTGACAACTAAAAGGATCATTGTAAATGATAAATAGGAGATGCACTGTAAAACAATTCTTACATTGATTATCAGGAAATACGGCTGTAATGGAGGCTGTGCACTGTGTAAAAATGGCAACAAAGGTGACACAGGATATATCCAATAAACAATGATGGTTATAGATGAGCTCTGGACTTACAACCAGGAGATGCACTGTAAAATAAATAAAAGTGTAATGAACTTGTAAAAATAAAAAGCAGCAGATGTATTGTAAAGTGGAAGTTAGGCTGCACTGTTGAAAAACACAACAACCAGGGTGACAACGTGGAAAACATCACCAAAGGAAAGGACTGTCAGAAATATGTGATGCAGTGTGAAAATGAAAAACGAATGACAACATCAGCAGTACACAAGTATTATCAGCAGCCAGAGGATTCACTGTGAAACATGAAAAACAAAGTGAACACCAGGTATACACTGTAAAAATGACAGATGAATAAACTTCACAGCTTCTTGTTTTAGTCAAATATCAGCTTCTGGTTTTCACTCATCTTTTCTTTTTCTCGTCTTTTGTTTAAGTTGACTTTTAAAATTCATAGAATCAAGGCTCAAACTCTTCAGAGTGATCAGGGCTTTCTAACTCTGTAAACCTCTGAATGACAGTTTGACAAGTTTCTATCTTTGTTTTCTCAGATCTTTCAGATAAACTGCGGCAGCATTTTAGTTTGAACTAAATCAGCTCAGTTGTCTCAAGATTCAGAAAGACAAAACCTGCTATTCTACAATGATGCACAATGTGAAAGGATAAAAGATCATGATTAGAATCTTAAAAAGTAAAAGTGAGAAACATTTTTCTCCTGTAATAATCATAGCTTCCATCTTTAAAGGACTGGAAGAGGAAAAGTTTTCGAAGATCATTTAGAAGAGTTTAACAAATAAACTGCTTTAATACATGAATCTGAAAAGGGTGTGTGTGAGTGAAAAAGACAGGAACATGTACAGACTGAACTATCTGTTCAACGGTGAGAGTTTCTACTCTAACAGGAGGAGCTCTCTCTGCTACCTCTACCACAGAGACAGTGGGCAACCAGGAACGAGCCGGACTCCCAAACCCAGGATACAGAGAGTTCAGTAGATGTGGTGTTAGCAGAGGTGTAGAGGTGAGATCAGAGAGTCAGAGGAACACTCTGTAGAAAGGACAGAAGAGAGCCAGCAGGACAGTCCACATACACTGCTACACTGTGAGAGACAGAGGAAGATGATGAAAGAGAGGAGGGAGGAGGAGGAGGGAGGGGCAGGCATCTTTCTCTTACTGTGCCAAACAGAGTTATCATGATCAGAGTAAGACAGACTCAGGACTGATCAGTCGTTCCATCCAAACACACAGTTTTCTCTGTCTCCTTTTCCTTCTGATTCCTCTGCCAACTCACTGATATTTCAACCTTTCCTCTCCTTTCGACCTCCCAGTAACCTTGGCGACCAGTCAGACCATTACTGCACAGCAGCTGAGGACACTGGTCAAATCTGTCTGGATGATCAGGATATGACTAGTCCTCCTCCACATATGTCACCTTCCTGTTGCTGTCAGACTTAGTTTGATCTTCTGTTTACTGTGTTTGTGTCGATGGTGAGTTTACTGAAATCTGATGAAGAGAGAAGACACAACACAGCTGCAGTTAATGATCTATCACCTGATCATTGATTGACACTTTGAAGATGGATTGAATGTAGGCTGCTTTGTTTTCAGGAATCAAATAAAAACCACTTCCCCTTCCTCAGACCTGGTCTCAACCCTTGGGACTCCTGGGCTCCACCCTGAAAGGAGGAGGGGTCAGACCAACCTTAGATTCTCTTTCAGCATGCAAACATGGACATTACACCCAGGCTCTCATACACAGATGCTTTGATTATTCTGTTCATTCAGCAAAAGAGACAAAGGACCTGGAGTCCATATCTTGGGGAATTATGCTGAACGAGGGAGGTGACATAAGGAGGAAAAGATTTCATCATTTGTCTTCTCCATTTTGATATCACTTTTGGTGTCAGACACAACAAAAGTCCCTCAACGTCAAACAAGATCAAGGATCTCCAGAGAGAGAGTTCAGCTAATTATTGATCATGGATATTTTAGAAGACAGAGACATGATCAGAGACCTGATTTCATTCCTCCATGGTTTTGAGACACTGGCAGATGAATGTCTCTAGAGCAGATTGGTAGATGTAATTGTAACTTGTTAACGCCACTTCTGAATTATTGTATGGAGTGTTTCAAGTTATCCAATAGCTATGGGTAGCTTATCCAGTCAACATGAACTTTTCCGTGTTCTGTGGTTAATTTCTGAATTCCTCTTCTACTTTAGTTAAACTATAGACCTATATCCAATCTCCCTTTACTTCTAAAATTCTTGAAAAGGCTGTTGCAACTCAGTTGTGTGACCATCTGACATAGGAATGGTTTGTTTGAAGTTTTTCAGTCAGGATTTAGAGTTCATCATAGCACAGAAACAGCACTGGTGAAAGTTACCAACCACCTTCTCATAGCATCAGATAATGGAATTCGTACTCTATATTTGTCCTACTAGTTCTTAGTGCTGCATTTGACACTATTGATCCTTAGTATCCTATTGGAAAGATTGGAGACATGTCATTGGGATGAAAGAACAATCATCATCATCATTATCTGCCGCTTATCCGGGGGCTTATCCGGGTCGGGTGAGGGGCAGCAGTCTAAGCAGGGCGCCCAGACTTCCCTCTCCTAGCCACTTCCTCCAGCTCTTCCGGGGAACCCGAGGCGTTCCCAGGCCAGCCGAGAGACATAGTCCCTCCAGCGTGTCCTAGGTCTTCCCAGGGCCTCCTCCCGGCGAGACATGCCGGAACACCTCCTAGGGAGGCGTCCAGGGGCATCCTGAATAAATGCCCGAGCCACCTCAACTGGCCCCTCTCGATGTGGAGGGCAGCGGCGCACTCCAAGCTCCTCCCGGATGACCGAGGCTCCTCACCCTATCTCTAAGGGGCGCCCAGCCACCCTGCGGAGGAAACTCATCTCGGCCGCTTGTATCCGAGATCTTGTCCTTTCGGTCATGACCCAAAGCTCATGTCCATAGGTGAGAGTAGGAGCGTAGATCGACCCGGTAAATCGAGAGCCGCCTTTCGGCTCAGCTCCTTCTTCACCACGACGGACCGGACAATCTCACGCTCCGTCCTTCCCCCCACTCGTGAACAAGACCCCAAGATGCTTAAACTCCTCCACTTGAGGAAGGAACTCTCCCCAACCCGGAGGGCAAGCCACCCCCTTTTCGGTCGAGAACCATGGCCTCGGACTTGGAGGTGCTGATTCTCATCCCAGCTGCTTCACACTCGGCTGCAAACCGCCCCAATCACGTGCTGAAGGTCTTGGTTTGGCCGGAGCCAACAGGACAACATCATCCGCAAAAAGCAGGGATGAAATCCTGTGATCCCAAACCGGACTCCCTCCGGCCCCTGGCTGCACCTAGAAATCCTGTCCATAAAATTATGAACAGAACCGGTGATAAAGGGCAGCCTGCGAGTCAACATGCACTGAAACAGGTCTGACTTACTGCGGCAATGCAGACCAAGCTCCTGCTCCGGTCGTACAGAGACCTGACAGCCCTTAGCAGAGGGCCCCGGACTCCATACTCCCAGAGCACCCTCCACAGGACCCCACGAGGCACACGGTGAATGCTTTCTCCAGATCCACAAAACACATGTGGACTGGTTGGGGCGAACTCCATGAACCCTCGAGCACCCTATAGAGTATAGAGCTGGTCCAGTGTTCCACGACCAGGGCGAAAACCGCATTGTTCCTCCTGGATCCGAGGTTCGACTATCGGTGAATCCTCCTCTCCAACACCCTGGCATAGACTTTCCCAGGGAGGCTGAGGTGTGATCCCCTATGGTTGGAACACACTCTCCGGTCCCCCTTCTTGAAAGAGGACCACCACCCCTGTCTGCCACTCCAGGGGTACTGTCCCCGACCGCCACGCCGATGTTGCAGAGGCGTGTCAGCCAAGGCACTGTTACAGTTAAGGATAAAACCCATAGTTATGCTGCTATAGGCCTAGGCTGCTCATGGACTTCCCATGATCCTCTGCACACCTCTTCTCTCTTTCTCTCCTCAGACCCACTGTCACATGTATTAGCCTTTATTCCATGTCATTAACTCTATGTTTCTCTCTCCTGTAGTCCTGTGCTTGTTTCTCTCTGGTCTCTCTTTCCCTGTACCTTTCTGCAGGTATCTCTTGCTCGGAGCTGCATGTTCTCTGTCTGTGGTCCTGGCTCCACCCACCTGCTGCTGTTTTGTGTCTACAATGGTCCATTTCTAACACATTACTATGTTTAATGTTCCATTCTGCTACAGATAAATATTGGATTAATGTCCTATGCAGACTGCAATGTAAATAATTACCAATCATGACAGCTTCTTGCTTCTGTTCTCTGTTTCCTATCATAACTATAAGCTGCTGAGCACACAGTATCCACTAACTGTAATCTAAATGCTGGTCCTCTAACATTGTCCATTGCCAACCCTGTTTGTATTATGCTGCATGTCCTTCTCCCCCTCTCCTCCATTCCCAGCTGTCCTATCTTCCTCCTTTTCCCCCTTTCACCGTGCCCGGCCATTAGCAGGAGGGTCCCCCATATGAGCCAGGTTCTGCTCAAGTTTTCTTCCTGTTAAAAGGAAATTTTTCTCTGGGGTCAGGCTCTGGGTCTCTGTAAAGTGCTTTGAGACAATTTTGATTGTGGAAGGAGCTATATAAATAAAATTGAATTGAATTGAATAGAAAGCAGTGTAGATGGTATTATTGTTGGGATGTTATTATTAGTGTGTCAGCACTGAACAAGTATCTAAAGTCTTTTGGGGTTGTTGTGGTGAAAGCACTCTGAGTGCTCAAAGTGGCTCTGTTGGTTCAGGAGCAGTTCAACCAGCTGCAGCTCAAATGTTTCCACGCTGGCTTTGTGCTGATGCAGCATGAAATCCAGTCTGAGAAAGTCCTGCTCAGGTCACTGAAAACAGCTGACCACACCTGATTTAATGATTGGCACATATTTTCTCTTAAATATGACACAGTGAGTCATGATGAGATCCTGAAGGCAAAATTAGAAAACCCCTCTTTGTGTTGTTGTTGTTGAATTCAAAGCACTTCTGTAGAGATCTGTCATTAGCTGTGACACATTAAATGTTTCCAGCTCTTCCTCCTCTATCACACACTGTCTGTGGCTGCAGCAGGCCTCTCCATACCTGAGGGTGTCCAGTCTCCAGTGTGGATCCTTCAGTCCAGCAGACAGCAGCTTCACTCCTGAGTCTCCTGGATGATTGTAGCTCAGGTCCAGCTCTCTCAGATGGGAGGGGTTGGAGCTTAGAGCTGAGGCCAGAGAAGCACAGCCTTCCTCTGTGATCAGACATCCTGACAGCCTGCAGACACACACAGCATCACACAGGAACCCTCTGTCAACACCTGCTGCTCTGTTTTGTTGTTCTTTTTTGTTCATAGATTTGTTTTTGGTCCAGGTTCAGTGTATTTAAGGAAAATTCCTTAAACATCATCTGTAGGATTAAAAAAAAAAATCAACAACTGAAGCAAAAACAAGAGAAAATTATGAATAATTGTCTGAGTCTAGAAAGTTCTGTCAAATTTCAGTAAAATTTACTCAATCCTACAAAAGTTGGCTGTTTATCCACTGATGTAAATCAGATATGAGCAAATCATCAGCTAAACAGGTTGATGGATCCTGACCTGAGAGTCTCCAGGGTACAGTGTGGGCTCTTCAGTCCAGCAGACAGAAGCTTCACTCCTGAATCCTGCAGGTTGTTGTTACTCAGGTCCATGTGTCTCAGACTAGAGGACTGGGAGCTGAGAACTGAGGACAGAGCTTCACAGCTTCTCTCTGAGAGGTTACAGCTGCTCAGTCTGAAGAGGAAACAATGTAGAAAAAGTCAAGTAACATTTGTGTTGAAAGGACAATCAAAGGAACAAAACTCTCAGTTTGCTCTGCAGCTCACAGCAAACTAACAGACCTGCATTTGAAAACTGGGCCACACATCAAACATAGATTTGTTGAGTGAAGCAGAAATATCAGCTCTTTATCCACCTGCTAACCAATGAGGAGTTTCTACATTGATGATCATCTTTCATTGGCTCTGATTCAAATCCTTTGTTTTATTCTAAAAAAGTTGGAGACATGACAGTTAAATATGACACAATCAGTAATAAACAGGGATGTACAGTCAATGCCGTAAGTATTTGGACAGTTAGACATGTTTTGTTCTTCAGGCTCTCAGCACATTCACTTTAAAATATTATAATGGATACTACAGTCAACGACTGCAAAGGATTTTACACTAAATATTAAGTCTTATGAGTTTGTTTCACTTCATTTGTATTTGTCCAGTTACTTTTGAACCACTAAAAGGGCTGAATCTCCCACACAGTTCTTTCTATACTGATGTCAACCTGCTCAAATTAAAGCTGAGACTTGGCTCTTTAATGTAGGATCCATTATTTTAATTCAGATTCAATGTGATGAAGCTCAGAGCTCAGAGATGATGATAAGGAATTAAAGAAGAGAGGAATTTATTTTCCCTCCTGCTGAATAAAACAGCAGAGTCTTTATATAATTATGAATAAATCCAACTATCTATACACTTACAGAGCTTTGTTAGAGGCTTTGACAACTGGCAGCAGCTTCAGAAGAGCCTCCTCTGGAGCAGAGTATTTCTTCAGGTCAAACACATCCAGATCTTTTTCTGATGACAGTAAGATGAAGACCAGAGCTGACCATTGAGCAGGAGAAAGTTTATCTGTGGAGAGACGTCCTGAACTCAGGGACTGTTGGATCTGCTCCACTAGAGAACAATCATTCAGTTCATTCAGACAGTGGAACAGGTTGATGCTTTGCTCTGCAGAGGGAGTCTCTTCAATCTTCTTCTTGATGTACTGGATTGTTTCCTGATTGGTCTGTGAGCCACTTCCTGTCTGTGTCAGCAGACCTCGTAGGAGAGTCTGATTGGTCTGCAGTGAAAGACCCAGGTGGAAGCGAAGGAACAAGTCCAGGTGTCCATTTGGACTCTGTAAGGCCTCATCCACAGCCCTCTGGTAGAAGGCTGCATATTTACCTGTTATGATTTTGAGTCTTTGGGAAGATGATTTCTTTTTTGACAGCAGATTGACTCCAGAGTTGGTGAAGGTCAGATGGACATGAAGAGCAGCCAGAAACTCCTGAAGACTCAGATGGATGAAGCAGAACACCTTGTCCTGGTACAGTCCTCTCTCCTCTTTAAAGACCTGTGTGAACACTCCTGAGTACACTGAGGCTGCTCTGATATTGATGCCACACTCTGTCAGGTCTGATTCATAGAAGATCAGGTTTCCTTTCTGCAGCTGCTCAAAAGCCAGTTTTCCCAGAGACTCAATCATCTTCCTGGTCTCTGGACTCCAGTGTGGATCTGTCTCAGCTCCTCCATCATACTTAACATTCTTCAGTTTGGACTGAACCACCAGGAAGTGGATGTACATCTCAGTCAGGGTCTTGGGCAGCCCTCCTCCCTCTCTGGTTTCCAACACATCCTCCAGAACTGTAGCAGTGATCCAGCAGAAGACCGGGATGTGGCACATGATGTGGAGGCTTCGTGAAGTCTTGATGTGGGAGATGATCCTTCTGACCTGCTCCTCCTCTCTGAACCTCTTCCTGAAGTACTCCTCCTTCTGTGGGTCAGTGAACCCTCTGACCTCTGTCACCATGTCAACACACTCAGGAGGGATCTGATTGGCTGCTGCAGGTCGTGTGGTTATCCAGAGGCGAGAAGAGGGAAGCAGTTTCCCTCTGATGAGGTTTGTCAGCAGCACATCCACTGAGGTGGACTCTGTAACATCAGTCAGGATCTCAGTGTTGTGGAAGTCCAGAGGAAGTCGACACTCATCCAGACCGTCAAAGATGAACAGAACCTGGACCTCTTCAAACCTGCAGAGTCCTGCTTCTTTGGTTTCAGTAAAGAAGTGATGAACAAGTTCCACCAAGCTGAACTTTTTCTCTTTCAGCACATTCAGCTCTCTGAACGTGAATGGAAATGTGAAGTGTATGTCCTGGTTGGCTTTGTCTTCAGCCCAGTCCAGAGTCAACTTCTGTGTTAAGACTGTTTTCCCAATGCCAGCCACTCCCTTTGTCATCACTGTTCTGATTGGTCCGTCTCTTCCAGGTGAGGCTTTAAAGAGGTCTTCTTGTCTGATGCTTGTTTCTGGTCTGGCTGGTTTCCTGGATGCTGTTTCAATCTGTCTGACCTCATGTTCATCATTGACCTCTCCAGTCCCTCCCTCTGTGATGTAGAGCTCTGTGTAGATCTGATTCAGAAGGGTTGGGTTTCCTGCTTTAGAGATCCCCTCAAACACACACTGGAACTTCTTCTTCAGAGTAGATTTAAGTTTACGCTGACAAACTAGAGGATCATGTCCTGAATGAACAAACAAGAAACAACATCAATGACTGATTCATAAAGAAAACATGACATGTTCATCCCCCTAAAGAGCACATTTCCCTCCATGTCTTGAGACGTTCGTAAATGTCCCATTTGTCCATCATGTTGAACCTTTAGAGAAATCCTCTTACTGATGTGCAGACAGTCAGCTAACTCCTCCTGCTTCATTCTCCTCAGGAAGTTCACTGTGATCTTCACAAAAGCCTCTCTGCTGCTCCTCCTCTGCTCTTCATCCTCACCGTCCAACACCTCCTCATCTTCCCTCTTACTCTCTGAGCATTCTGGGTAATCTGGACTCACAACCTTCTGCATCTTCTTCAGCTCCTTCTTCACAAAAGTCACAATGTTCTCCTCCAGCAGCTGGAACAGAAAACTATATGAATGACACAATCAAAGTAAAACCATGGAGCCAAACATCAGATCCATGTTGGACACACTGACAATCCACTGCTCTAAAAAGTGCAGCATGGAGATTATTGTCAACACAACAGATGTCAAAGTAGTTGTTGTCCATGCACAGACCATAAATATGGAGTCCAGGTGTGTTTGATGCTGCTGGGCAGACTGAGCGCTGGGAACCTCTGAGCTCTCCTGGTCCACTCTGTGGAGGAATCATGAAGAATTAGCTCACATTATGTTTGCAGCATCTGTGAGCGTTTTATGCTTTGTACACAAACAACAGCTGCTTTTATGTTCTGTGGTGACTGTCCTGATTAAAGCAAACACTACTGTGCTGTGATATTCTCAATGAGAGGAAACAAGCAATCAATTCTGTACCTCATGACCTAGAGTCATCACAACAAGTCCACCTTTTAAATGATGAGTTTTAAGGACTCACACTGGGTTTGACAGAAGTCTCACCTCTGCTACAGGACACTAACACAAACACTGGAACTGGATGGGTGCTGAGTTACATGACACATATGAGAACAGTGCTTTTCTTGAAAAGAGAAACATCAACTTTGCCACTAAAGCCTGTGTTTCAGCCTGATCATGTTCATATACTGTGTCATTCATGAAACCTGGAGACAAAACACAATCACTTCATCTTTCATAGAAGACCAGTTATACAGGACAGCTGTCTGATACATTTTAAACTCAGCTGCAGCTCACTTCTTTGCAGCAGAGGGAGGCTGTCCTTTGAAATTAATGGGCTCAACCATTGACCTGTCACTCTTCATGGACACACAGCTGGGCTCAGGTCCATGTTCAGGTCCAGGTCCAGCAGAGTCTGGTGTGTGCTGCTGCTCTGGCCTTCAACACAACACACACAGAGCTTTAAGTGTGAATAATGATGGTGCAGTGATGTGAGTGCTGAGCTCTGACATGGAGAAGTGTCATGGACAGTTAGAGATCCTCATCTCACCTCTGAGCTTTGGTCTGGATCTCATGGTCCCCACACAGACTGCTTTTAGGGGGAGGGGCTCCCTCCTCTCTGTCCTCACACTGATTCATGATGCTGAATTCACATCCACATCAGCTCACACACACTTTCTACCTTCATCTGGAGAGAAAACACAAATCATTCATCTGCACATCAACTGAAATCGTCCTCTCCATCATTTGTCCTGTAGAAATATCAGCTGCTCCTCCACTGAGTGGCTCTTCTTTCCTCTTTCATATCTTTCACAGACGATTCAGAGTCGACCATTTCCATTCACTGACACACAGATGGACAGAGATCCACTGATTTTATCTGACAATCTGTTTGTCTGCAGTGTTTCTGTAGAAAATGACTTGATGAAACAAGCTGCAGGTGATTATTCCACACAAAACAACTGAGACTCAGTTCATTTCTCCTCAATATTATTCCAAGGGCCCTTTTAGTTGGGGCCCCTGACACTTTCCTGACTTTTCTAATAGTAAAGTCTGAACTATATGAAGCAGCAACAACAAACCAAATCCAAACCAAACAGCAGAGACACAGATATACATCAATAAAACAGCAAATATGTCCTGACATCTGTTCTGTTTGTACTGTGACCAGCCACAGAGATATAATCACCTATCAGAGCCGCTGAGATGCTTTATTGTGAGAATATTTATGGATTTGGGTCTTTATCATCTAATTCATCAGGTAGAGTTTGTCCTGATAGGACCAGGAGGCCTCTGACTCTGTGGACGGAGTGTTAACTGTCTGCCTGAAAAACCCTGTCAGTCCCTCTGAGCTCAGTCCCGTAGAGTTCATCTAATGACAGAGAAAGTCAGAGCTGTTCTCCCGCCGCTGTCCGGCCGAGCTCAGACCGCATTTAGCGGCTCAGACTGCGGGAGAGCAGCAGCTCAGGTCCGCCTCCTCCACAGGCTGATTCAGGCAGGAAAAGCTGCCTTCAGTCAGCAGTAAGTGGAGCCACAGACTAACAAAGGCTCCGTGTTCAGCTACTGACCATCAGCTCACTCTGCTTCTACTCTGACTCCACCGCTTCTACTGCAAATATCCACACAACATGGAGGATAATAACGGTCCTCCTCCTGTCTCACTCTGACTTTACAGTGACAACTCAGAGTCTACACAACTAAACACACCACAACGCAGTATAAAAAACACTACAACATCCAAAAACTCAAACATCAGATAATTCAGGTAACTACAGGAAGTGTTGACGAGTAAAACATTCAAAGTGCTGACATTTACCTTCAGACAGAGAAAATCATCTGCACCACAAACTTCGGTCAAAGTGAAAGTAAACTTTCAGCAACCGTGGAGTACAGTGATGGGAATTCAGGGTCTTTTAAGAGAGCGGTTCTTCTGGCTCGGCTCACTAAAAGAACCAACTCTTTCGGCTCCCAAATGGCTCCTCAGATTCTTTTGTTGCTTAAATTAATTTATTACTAAAATAATTAATTACTAATGTACAAAACCTACATTATATCAAGTGTTTATTATTTATATGGCTTCGCTAAACAGTGATTATCAAGAATTACGCTGTGTAAGATTTTAATGGATGCTGTGCACTGTGTAAAATGGCAACAAAGGTGACACAGGATATATCAATAAAAAATGATGGTCATAGATGAGCTCTGGACTAACTTACAACCAGGGTAAAATATTACAACAGTGTAATGAACTTGTAAAACATAAAAAGCAACAGACGTATTGTAAAGTGGAAGTTAGGCTGCACTGTTAAAAACACAACAACCAGGGTTACAATGTGGAAAACATCACAAGGGAAAGGACTGTCAGAAATATGTGATGCAGCATGAAAATGAAAACAACCAATGACAACATCAGCAGTAAAAGCACACAAGTATTATCAGCAGCCAGAGGATTCACTGTAAAACATGAGAAACAGGGTGAACACCAGATATACACTGTAAAAATGACAGATGAAGCTGTAAAACTCTTTAAACATTTTTCAGATAAACTTCACAGCTTCTTGTTTTAGTAAAATTTCAGCTGCTGGTTTTCACTCTCAACTTTTATTTGTCTTTTTTTTGACATTTAAAATTCATAGAATCGAGGTTCTCTTACAAGATGGCGCTGCACGAGCAGCTGCTGTTTGGCAGCTCTGCCCCATCTTTTCTTAATTGTAACCTTTTCTCTTGTCTTTTGGCGTGTTTGTTTTTTTCTTCAATGTGGTCAAATCTTGGCGCAGTCGTGCACTGATGGAGACTACTTTTGTTACATCTGTAGTTTGCTTTTTACTTTTTTCCAAACTTTTTGGGTGCCAGTCGGGTGACCCCTTTGCTTTCACTCAGGATCAGCTGTTAGCTCTCGCAGCACTGCTCTTCACTACGCCGAGAAACTGGAGATTCCTCCGGATATACAGAGGAAAAGAAGAGGCAGCAGAGATTCAAGATTCAATACTTTATTGCCAAACGACTAAGTTGTTAGGGATTTGTTTGGTGAGGTCAGTGCAATTACAAAAACATTCTTACAGTCATAAATCATAAATAATAAACACACACCCACTAACAGTAGCAGCATAAGTAATGACAAAAGAACATATCTATACGACCTAATAAAAGAAGTGCAAGTTCAAAATATAATAAAATAACTAAAATACTAAAATAATAGTGCCAATCCACAATAATCTATAAAACCTAATAAAAGAAGTGCAAATTCAAGTATTATAAAATAAAATAGCTAAGATACTAAAATACTAATACTAGCTCACAACAAAATAATAAAATAAAATATAAAACTAATAAAAACAAAACAAACTGGTCTAAAGTGCAAGTTCTAAGGTATTAAGAAGTCGGACAGCACTGGGATATGTGCTGGTCTGGAATCTGGTTGTTCTAGTTCTAATGCTCCTCAGAGTACAGAGAATTAAAAGGCAGTTTGCTGGATGGGATGAGTCTGTTAAAATCTTGAGTCCTTTTCTCTTTAGTCTGGTCTCATAGATTTCAGACAAAGATGTCTCCTCTTCTCCCATGATCCTGGCTGCTGTGCACACTACACCATTCAGCTGCCTTTTCTCCTCTGCAGTCAGACTTCCCAACCAGACAGTGATGCCAAAAGTTAAAATTCTCTCCACAGCAGCTCGATAAAAACACAACATCCCTGGGCCCCCACACCCCCACTTTTTTAGTTGTTTCAGAAAGTAAAGTCTTTGGTGAGCTTTCTTCAGGGTGGCATGGCTGTTGTTTGTCCATTTTAAGTCCGTGGAGACATTGATACCACGGAATCTGTAGCTGTCCACCTGCTGCACTTGTGTCTTATTGATTAATAGTGGCTCATGAGCCTCCCTCTGCTTATGGAAATCCACCACAAGTTCCTTAGTTTTGCTTACATTCAGTTCCAGGTTATTTGCATTGCACCAGTCCACTAATGTTACACTCTCTTGTCTATACATAGTTTCATTGTTCTCACCAGTGTGGTATCATCAGCAAATTTGAACAGTGTCACAGATTGACAATGAGCAATCCAGTCATTTGTGTACAGTGAAAACAGGAGGGGAGAAAGTGCACAGCCCTGTGAGGCCACGTGCCTGTGGTCAAGGTATTCAATACCCTGCTGTTGACTTTGACCACCTGAGTCCAGTCTGTCAAAAAGTCCAGTAACCACTTACACATTGACTGTTCAACCCCCATGTCCAAAAGCTTGTTATACAGTTTGGTTGGTGAAATTGTATTTAAAGCAGAGCTATAATCGACAAATAAAACTCTGACATAGTTACCAGGACCATCTAGATGTAGAATAGTGCGCACACATATACACCATCATCAACTGACCTCTTAGCTCTATATGCAAATTGGTCCAAAAGAGTAAAAGCAGTTCAGAACCAAATGAAGCATTTGGTTTGGCTCATTTAAAATTTTCTATGAGGCAAAAAAAGTTCATAACATTAAAGTCTTTACATGTGGAAAAAAAACCTCAGCTCATCATTCTCAAATATGGTTTGTTTACATACAGTGACTTCAGAAAGTAGACCAGTTTTTTAAAGACATTTTCAAATGAACCTTTGCACTTTCTCTCTCTTATGTTAACTACTTTGTGTATGTGTATGTGTCTGCATGCGTGCGTGCGCGCGCGCGTGTGTGTGTGTGTGTGTGTGTGTGTGCCCAAACACTTTTGGGCTGAACATCTTGATCCTGTGTGCTTAGATATCACATCAAGTTAACAAACAAATCATCTGAACAAAACATTTAACAAAATGAACTAAACACTGACATGAACTACTAACATGTACTGACTTCCTGAAAACCTTGGAGGTGATCTGGACTTTCCTGTGGTTTCCTCTTGTCCTTGTAACAGCAGTAGCTCCTCCCTTCCTTGTCAATAATTGTGCAGAAATATCTGAGTGCTTCTTTCTTCCTAAATCATGAGCAAGTCCTGTCCAGTCCAACTGTTTCTGCTCCTGTTTGACTTCTGAACTTGTCTCTGGCTGTGTGTCCACTTACTGCGGCCTGTGACATCAGACTGTAGAATGTTGATACATCAAAGGCATCAAAGGACAAAACACACACACACACATATATGCATATACATAGATAGATATATATTGCTACACTGCTCAACATTCAGACTCTGAGATTCACACTCAAACCAATCCCCTCAGCAGAATTCAGCTTGTTGCTTTTAAACAAACAGCATCAGAGAAAAGTGAGCAAAGCTGAGAGCAGGACAGCCATGAACAGTCATTCTACCACAATAAATAATTATGAGTTATCTGTGTGTTGTACCACCAGAGCTGAAGTAAAATCAAGTTTCCTCAGTGTCAAACTCACAGCACATGTACCAATGATCTTCAGCAGGGTTTAACTGACACTTCAATTCATGACACTTCACACCATCAACATGAGCAGAGATGGAAACATCAAAGGCATCAAAGGAAAAACACACGCACACACACACATACTGGTACTTATTTCTTTGTGAGGACACTTGCTGACATAATGCATTCCCTAGCCCTTACCCTAACTCTAACCAAAACCCAATTCTAACCCTGAAACCAAGTCTTAACCTCAAACAGCAACATGAACACAGATGGAAACACTGCAGAGCTGCTTTGGATGGTTTAACAGGTAGAGATCATCAGATAATGGAATGACCTGATACCTTCATCTGTTTCCATAAACACAGGGAGGAAATCTCCCAAACACAAACTTAACCACAATGTGATTCACAGTTAACAAACACACTTGCGTGTAAACTCTCACACCAGCATAAAAATAAGTCATTGTTTTAGGATCTGAAGAAGAAGATCCAGGATGAAGGAGATCAGGAGACAGGAGCCCCACAACAGAAGAGAGAGAAATAAAAGAAATACAATGAAAACACAAACTTACAAACAGATGAAGAGTCACCTTAAAGTCATTGTAGTAAACAAAGAAAGTTTTGTTTCTGGACCCAGACTGAGAAAATACCAGTAACTGAAAATAATGATGAAAAAATGTTGGAGGAAAAAAATGCCTGGTTATTTTACAGCTTCTACTCCCAGAACATGATGATATAGTGTCAGCTTTAACTTTCACCATCAGCTTCCTACTTGATTCAGGTGACAGGTGTAACTGTTATCTCAGTGTGATGCAGAGAAGAGACCAACATACAGCAGGACTCTGTGGATTTAAGGTCTAACAGCACAAGATAAGTTGAATGAGATCTAAAAGAAACATGAGTCAAAATGATTCTCTGTGCAGCAGCTGATCTGTTGCAGAAACAACAACTAAAACTGTCTGTGGCAATGGAGAGATAGTGAATATCACTCCTCACTTTCAATAAAGAGGTGAACACAGAAAATAATGTCTACTGCAAAGTCACAGGAAAACCAGAGTGTGAGGAAAGAGCACATTACTGTATTGATGAAAAAACAAAGATCTGATGGACAAAAACTCTTCTCAAAGTTGGAATGTAGGTGGTGCAAAGCACAAAGAGCAGAAAGAGATGAAGAACCCTCTGAAACCAGCAGCAGCACACCAGACTTGACTCATTTAATCAACTGATCTCAGTCTTCAGACAGTTGATTGGTCAAACTGTGTGCTTGATTGGTTGGAACAAAAACCAGCAGCCACATGGCCCTTTGTGGAACAGGTTTGAGACCTCTGCTATACAGGGACAGTGATACACTTGGATGTGTTTCATCCAAAATAAAAATACTACCTTCTTCAACTAAAACTGTATGTCAGCTTTCAGGGAGTCTGAAGACGCCAACCACCAACAGTGTGAGCTGCACACTGAATGTGATATTTCAGTGTTCTTTGAATTAAACATTGTGATTTTTGAAGTCCTCATATTAAAATGTTAAGTTGAAGGACCTGGAAAAGTAAAACACAAAAGTGTAATACAAACCCATTCAAATAGGATTTTCCATTGTGTTGGTTGTAGTCACATCAAGTCATGATATGAATGGTCACTAACACTCAAACTGTGCTGGAACAGTGAAAAAGGGTTTTCCACTTTACTGCACAGTAAATGAAGTTGTTGATCTGAGCTTCTACTAAAGCACCAACTCACTGATAACTACAATCAATATTCCTACAACTTTTTCCCAGTTAAGCAGGAAAAGTTTGGTTTGTATTATCAGTAACATAACACAGCTCTGATATGGCTGTAATTGATCAGTAAACAGTGACATAAGGCTGATATCCCAAAGTACAAACAAGAGCACAGGAGTGAGACTAAAGTCCAAACTGTAGAGACTGAGGTAGAAGCTGCAAAAGTCCTGAGAGCTGAAAACAGAGAGACATTTTAGAACAGAGCTTTCTCTCTAATCTTCAGCATAGATACACAAGTTTAGCTACTGAAGACACAGCTAAGGAGAGGAGAATGTTAAGAGTTGGCAATGGCCGGCTGTGTTACCAAGCCGGGTCACAGCAGCAGTGCAGCCATCCCCTACTACCCTGGAACATTGTGTTCCCAGAATGCAGGTTTACTTGTGGTTCCTAAAGTCTCCAATAGAGAGAATGGGAGGCAGAGCCCTCAGATATCAGGCTCCTCTACTGTGGAACCATCTACTAGTTTGGGTCTTGGGAGGCACCCTCTCCATGTTTAAGAGGAGGCTTGTTGATACATCAAAGGCATCAAAGGACAAACACACACACACTATCTATCTCTCTCTCTCTCTACACACACACATATATATATAAAATTCAGAAAGTACTAAAATCTGGAGTCAGGCAAAAAAGTGTGAAAGAGTTACATTTCTGGAGTTTATTTTATAACCTTGACTACAGTTTGTGTTAAGGTGTACACCCAGGCCGAGTTGAATTTTGGAGTTTATTCCCTGGTGTTCAGGATCTGGTTTTAACTGTGTCCCTGGAGTTCACGATGCATTTTATCGCGGCATGAGCAGCACAAGGAACGTCGTCACAAGGCTGGTAAGAGCATGATTTTTATCAAAAAGTACTTTAAATGTGTGATATTTTGTCATTGTTCTCACTTTATCTACTTACATAGTACCGCTAATGACTGCGAACTGATGTTGAACGTAGCCCCATTGCTTTTACTCCATTATTTAGAGCAAGTAGCTCCCGCAGCATTAGTTAGCTAACTGTCCTTAGCTGCCATTGTGGAGCTGTTAGCTTTCACTCAAACATTAATGTCGGCCATACTGTCTGTGGCGTGTGATGTGTCTGTATGACGGTAATGACAAACTGTTTGATAAGCTTCACATAACACAGCTCTGTAGCCTTGCTGTTTTGAACAGCAGTGAAAACGTGTATTTTAACAGTGTGTAGTTGGGATAAATTTGAACTTGAACATGTTATTCTCAGTAGGGATGCACCGATACCGATACCAGCATCGGGTATCTGTCAGATACCCTGTTCCTGTACTCGTACTCGTATTCATAAAAGTGTCCCGTGTCCACTTTACGGCAGCATGACGTTCAGTTGGGCGGTCAGGTGCTAATTGAGAGCAAGGAGCAGCAATGTCGGCGGTGTGGAGGTATTTTAAAGTGGATGATGGTGACAAGAGTAAAGCAGACTGTAAATTATGCTCTGCAAAGTTGTCAAGAGGAGAGACGAAAGCGAGTACTTTCAACACAAGCAATCTGATAAAACATCTAAAAAACCAACACGACGCCGAGTTCAAAGAGTTTGCTAACAGTGGGAAACGGCAACAACCAACTTTGCAGCAAACTCTGGAGAAGAGGGAGAAGATGTCAAGAGACAATCCGCGTGCAGTGAAAATAACAGAGGCTCTTACCCAGTACATTGACCAGCCGCTGTTGGCTGTTGATAATGTGGGATTTAGACATCTTCTCGGCGTATTGGAGCCGAGGTATGAGATCCCTAGCCGACACCACATCACTGACACAGTGTTGCCAAAGCTACACAACTTTGTGAAGAGGCACATCCGCAGCCTGTTGCAAGACATTTCAGCCCTGAGCTTCACCACTGATATTTGGACGAGCAGCGTCAGCCCGGTGTCCCTCATCACATTAACTGCACAGTGGATTACTGCGGTCAAGCCAGCCGTCTCTTCTTTTTGCGAAGTCAAGCTAGCGGCTCCAACATTTCAAGTGCTCCCATGTTACAGACTTTACGGAAAAGAGACGGATTAAGTTGAGAAAGTCAGCGTTAGGATGCTACAGCGTGGACCAACTTCCGGTTTTCAAAAGAAGTTTTTGAATCATTATGTCACATGACATAGTGGCTATAGAAAAAAAAATTATAATATATATCAAAAATTGATGATCAAGAGAGTTAAAAAGTAATACAAAAAAGTGTATCTCAACCAGCCAGTGTAGTACTATGGTCCTGCACTGATTTTGAGTCATTAGGTCACATGACCTGGAAGCTATTTAGCTAAAATGCTAATATTTACATTAAAAAATTAATATAAAATGTCAGGAAAGTAAAAATTGATTAAAAAAAGGTGTATCTCAACCAGCCAGTGTAGTACTATGATCATACACTGATTTTGAGTCATTTGGTCACATGATCTGGAATCTATTGAGCTAAACTACTAATATTTACATAAAAAAAATTAATATAAAATGTCAGGACTGTTAAAATGAAATGAAAAAAAGGTGTATCTCAACCAGCCAGTGTAGTACTATGATCCTGCACTGATTTGGAGTCATTAGGTCACATGACGTGATTACTCAAAATCAGTGCAGGATCATATTTAATTCTTAAAAATCAGTGTTTGATCATAGTATTGTAAGGGTTAGAGTTAGTACCCTTAGCTACAGTCATCTCTTGTTTCACCAACCGGAGGATTTTCTGTTGGTGCAGTAAAAAGCACCGTCTTGGGTAGATGTACTGTGTTCTTTAATCATGAAAAGAAGCCATAACAGCAACATAGGAAAAAAAACTTCGCCAAGTGATGTGGCACATCACACATCTCCTTATCACTCTGCCAAGTAGTCCGACATTAATAAAGACAACAATAAACAATAAACCTTAGAAATATTAAAAATCCCCCCCAAAAAATCCTTACAAAATTAATCTCATCTTACAGTATCTAACTTATGATATTTGTATATTCTGAATGCTGAGTCAGCATTCATACCAATAAAAAAGGACTTTTCAAGTATCATCAATAGCCTTTGATGTAAACCAGTAGATGGCGCTAATGCAGATGAACTTACAAAACAATCCAAGTGGGCTTGAGCAAGGTAAACATCTATCATGTCTTACGTGTTTGTAAATTTTCTCGATGGGTCGTTTTAAGAAAGGCCAAAGGCAGAAGCATCAAGACCTCTGGCAATTAGCTGGAGGTAGGGATGCTCTCGTGAAAACTTTACCAAACATAATTTATCTGACAATGTGACACCTGAGCAGTGGTTGGCAGTCACACTGGATGTCTTCAAAACCAGTAGGACAAAATACAGTACATGGTTGAAGGTCATCTGGACGGAGAACAGAAGAGGACTGCAGACAGAGGTGCTTAAAGGTAGGTTACCGACTCACTAGCATCTCATTAATTATTGAACCTGGCCAAAAAAAACAAAAAACAAACAACAACGAAGCCCATGGCATGACCCGACCAAAGTCATTTGTATATATTTTCAGTCGAACCCAGCCACAACAGTTCGAATCCTGTCCAGCGTCCGGACCAGCAGTTAGACAGTTTGGAAATCAGAAGGGAACAAAACAGAGGAAAAATATTTAAAAAAATCAAAAGTTGTTGTGAAATGAACACAAAATGGCTAAAGAGGATGCTGAGGATTAGGACTATAGTCATAAGGGCTTTGGCCTTCAATACAGTGAAATGTTAAATGTTTCACCATGGTTGTTTTATCAAGCTGTTGAATGATTCAGAATGTTTGTTTTTCTTGCCTCATTGCAAAGATCAGGTATATCCAACAGTAGAATTTGATTAATGACTTTTGAAAATGTTTATGTGTAGGAGGAGATGTCAGTGGGAGAGAAAAGCTTGAGATGTCTGACAGAACAGATAAAGACAAGGAGGATGAGGAAGAGTGTCTACAGGTGAATTTAGACCAGACCAAATTGGCAAGTGAAAAAGAAAGGGAAAACGCACAGGACGACAGTGAACCATATAACATACAGTCACATGAAGCAGAGTCATCCAGCCCTGTGCCTCTGGTGGAAGAGTTAATAACAGATGCAACGCATGAAACCAATTTAGGCTCATCTAGCAGGGAAGCTGAGGTGAGCAGTGCTGATTCTGAAAAAGGCCCAGAGTCTGACTCAGCAAAGGCAATGACCCTCAATGCTCCTCAATGAACGACAGCAAAGAGGTAAAATTTAAACAATTTGAAAATGTATGTATAGTAAAGAAGTAACAGAAGGTACATTAACTTTAGAGCTATTCCTTTTAAGATATACGTTATAGATTAACAGCTTTCAAATGTGGTGATTAGCTTTGTTTATTTAGAATACCATCTTACAAGCCATTATTGTGGATTCACATGTTGTTACAAAATTATTACAGATTTTTAAAAATTATTTGAAAATAATTATCCTTTCTTTTTATTTTGTTGTTTGTAGTGTGCAGTTAAACAATGGATTGGACAATCACAAAAATTTGCTTCTGTTATGTGTTTTATGTAAACAAGCTTTATTTTTGAAAATTTAAATTGACTGCTGCAAATGTTTTATTGTATTTAGAGTGCTTTATGAAACGATTTGTTAATTTTTTTTGTTGTTTGCAGAATACCAGCAGTGCCTCCACTACATCATCAAAAAAGAATGCTGAAAGACACCACATCTTCACTCATAAGTTGCCTGGTGAGCCTTGTTTTTTTTTTTTTTTTCACGCGCTGATTGGACTAAACTCAGACGAAAACAAACAAAAAAAAAAGACAATTCAAAACTTTACACTGGACTAATATTATTGCAAAAGGGATAAGAAGTGTGCACCCTTTCTGCTCTTTTGCATTCAAGCGACACAGTGTAAAAACAATAGGATCCAAGAAAACATGCCCTCGGGCTGACGACTCAGGCTACTACACTCAAAGAACTCTATGAAGTTGTAGTGAGTGCTACAGTGGTGTTCTCCAGTCCAGCGAGTGATGAAAATGTTGAAAAACATTTTCAAAACCTTCAAGCGCTTCTCACCTCAATTGCACAGCCAGTCATTAATGACATTGATACAGCAGAGGAAGACTATGTGGTGAGTTATCCTGTTGGTAATTTAAAATTTAAAATGAGTTAATTTAGTTTTTCTGTGTTGAATTGTGGATCATTTAGGTCTTTTTAATAGTTGTTGAATGGACTATTCATTGTTGGGTTAGAGTGAAATATTGATGCATTGACATTGCAAGCCATGCAGTCAATGTATACACAATTCATATGCCTCAGTCAGTTCTGTGGTCAGGACTTTTACTTGGTAAGTCAGGTGCCTCCCTTATACGTATGCATACATTTTAAAATTGTTTTTCAAATTTTTAATATTAATATAATATTGCAGGAGACCTGCAATATACAACAGAGCTGCCCAGAACTCGACACTATGTATTATTAAATGGCTCTATTAAGTGCTGTACTCTGATCAATCACTGGTCAATCACTATATTCTAAGGTCTGTTGTTTCTGTATAACAGATCGTTGCTATGTATAACAGCTAGGGATGCTGCTCTGATTGGCCAGGCTCCTGCTAATGGATAGATCCATGCTACTGCTTCAGAAAAAGAAGAGGAGAGACCCTTCATTCACGACTAATGGCTGAAAGGAGAATTTCCTGTCCTCCAATTCAGGCAACAGTAGCGGATTGCTCTCTTAAAGCTGTGTATGGTAATGACATCGGATTCTAATTATAAAAAAGCATTCACAGTTTTGTCACATGGGGCAACGGCATGAGAAAAACACAGACTTTACTTTCAACAAGAAAGAAGTTCCATTCCCCCCTCATTTCTCATTTCCATGCCACTGATAGTGAAATGAGAAATCATTTCACTATCAGTGGCAACAAACAAATAAAAGTTTCTGTTGACTTGCTGCTGATCAGCTGTTGCTGTGTGCACAGATTTAGGCTTGTTCAACCATTATGGGCAGTTTTTTCAGAGGCAAGATTGAATTGTAACCAAAAATTAGTCTCAAATGATTTAATTCAGCAGTAAGCTGTGTAATAAGCTTCGCATCAGGGTTCTAGCCATCCTTCTCTACATTATCACTTACTTAACAGCTAACCATAAACTGTAATAAAGAACTATTTTCTTTACCTTTGTAGGCACAATAATTCAACAAGTTTAATACTAATGTGACTTCATGTTAAATTCGACATGTCTTCAACAGAATTACACCAAATTCGTCTGGTTTCATAGATAAATATAGCGGATGATACCCAGCTATATTTATCTATGAAACCAGACGAAACAGATCAGTTAGCCATACTTCAGGCATGTCTTAAAGACATAAAGGCCTGGATGACCTGTAACTTTCTTCTTCTGAATTCAGACAAAACTGAGGTTATTTTGTTTGGTCCCAAACACCTCAGAAACAGTTTATCTAATCATATAGTTACTCTGAATGGCATTCATTTAGCCTCCAGTACGACTGTGAGGAACCTTGGAGTTATTTTTGATCAGGATCTGTCCTTTAACTCACACATAAAACAAGTCTCTAGGACCGCCTTCTTTCACCTGCGCAATATCAGTAAGATTAGGAACATTCTGTCGCAGAGTGATGCTGAAAAATTAGTCCATGCTTTTGTTACTTCTTGGCTGGACTACTGTAATTCCCTATTATCAGGATGTCCAGTTATGTCCAGTTAACTGTAAAAAGCCAGCTGATCCAAAATGCTGCAGCGAGAGTACTGACTGGAATTAGCAAGAGTGATCATATTACTCCTGTACTAACTTCTCTTCATTGGCTTCCTGTAAAATCCAGAATTGATTTTAAAATCCTTCTCCTTACATATAAGGCCCTCAATGGCCAGGCTCCTTCATATCTCAAAGAGCTGATAGTACCATATCATCCTAACAGACTGCTTCGTTCCCAGAATGCAGGTTTGCTTATGGTTCCCAAAATCTCTAAAAGTAGAATGGGAGGCCGAGCCTTTAGCTATCAGGCCCCTCTCCTATGGAACCAACTGCCAGTTTGGGTTCGGGAAGCAAACACCCTCTCTAATTTTAAAACGAAGCTTAAAACCTTCCTGTTTGATAAAGCTTATAATTAGTTGTAGTTACAGTCCTAGTTATTTATTAAACTTATAGTTAGTCACAATTATCTCTATAGACACTGTTACAGTTAAGGATATAGCCCTTAGTAGGGCTGGCTCAGGCAACTGAATCATCCCCTAGTTATGCTGCTATAGGCCTAGGCTGCTGGGGGACATCCCATGATCTACTGCGCACTTCTTCTTCTCTCTCTTTCTCTCCTCAGACCCCTCTCACATTTATTAGCCTTTATTCCATATCATTAACTCTGTGTCCTCTCTGTCCCGTAGTCCTGTGTTTGTTTCTCTCTGGTCTCTCTTTCTCTGTACCTTTCTGCAGGTACCTCTGGCTCCAGAGCTGCATGTCCTATGGTCCTGGCTCCACCCACCTGCTGCTGTTTATTGTTTACAATGATCTATTTCTAACATGTTTAATGTTCCGTTCTGCTACAGATAAATATTTGATTAATATTCTTTGCAAACTGTAATGTAAATAATTACCAGTCATGACAGCTTTTTGCCTCCGTGCTCTGTTTCATAATTCTAATCTGCTGAGCACACATTATCCAATAACTGTTCACTAACTGTAATGTAAATACTGACCCACATTGTCTGTATTATGCTGCATGTCTTTCTCCCCCTCTTCTCCATTCCTAGCTGTCCTATCTTCCTCCTTTTCCTCCTTTCACCCAGCCCGGCCATCGGCAGGAGGATCCCCCATCTGAGCCAGGTTCTGCTCAAGGTTTCTTCCTGTTAAAAGGGAGTTTTCCTTGCCACTGTCTCCTTAAGTGCTTGCTCTGGGGTCAGACTCTGGGTCTCTGTAAAGCGCTTTGAGACAATTTTGATTGTGGAAGGCGCTATATAAATAAAATTGAATTGAATTGAATTGAAAAGACTGGCTGCTCCCTTCACCGCATGTCTGATACCCGTTGGAGTGCCCACATAGCGGCTGTTAAACCAGTGGCAAATCACTTACCATCACTCCTTGAGGCCCTGGATAGCATCCTTGCTAGATGCAGCTTGACTAATGAAGTCAAATCAGAGGTCACTGGTCTCAGGAGTTATTTTACATCTTTTAAAGCCATTGTTCTCCTGACTGTTTGGAAAAAAATACTGCAGTCCATTGAAAACAGAAACATAATTCTGCAGTCAGGAAAAATTACACTAGATGTAGAAGCAGCCAATATAGAGGCACTGAAGGAGGAAATGCAGGTCTTTTATGCGACTTCCTTGCAGAGGCTTCCCTCATCGCAGAAGCTATGGATGTTCCCATTGGATTTCCAGTCAGCCACAAGCGAAAGAGAAAACGTTTTGCAGATGAGAGTCAGAGGTCAGAAGAAGAGGGAAACCAACAGGAGACGGAATCAAATCTGTTTCGCAACAATGTTTTCTATGTGGCTTTAGATAACATCATCTGTGCCTTGGACACCCGCTTTCAATCCATTGCAAATATCTGTGAGGAATTTGCTGCAATACTGAAAATCAAGGATTTAAAAGATGATCAGATTCACTCAGTTTGCCATTCATTAACAAGCAAATACAAACAGGATCTTAGTGCTAATTTTGAAAGTGAAGTGCAATATTTGAGGTCTGTTTATAGTGCCACATTTTCAGACTGCCACTCTCCCCTTGAACTGCTGAATTCCATTTGTAAACTTCAGCTTCAGAGCATTTTTGGTGAAGTATGTGTTGCCATCCGAATCTTCTGTACGTTACCTGTGACTGTTGCAGGTGGAGAAAGGGCATTTAGCAAACTGAAACTAGTTAAGAAATAGCCTTGCTAGACTTTCAATTGAAAGTCAGCTAAGCCGACAGTTGGACCTCAAAGACCTCATCAGCGAATTTGCTTACAAAAAGGCCCGGCGTTGGGCTTTCTGATGAGACTTATATTGAACAAACAAGCCAATTTAAACTTAAACTGAGATTAGATGAGGCTTGTTGTTGTTTTTGATATTTGTTTTACAACAACGTATTCCATGTGCTCTTTGTTTTACTTGCACATTTAAGTTAAATGCTCCATATTTACCTGTGGACTATCTTGAGCCAGGACACTGTTTTTTTGCATATCAGTGCTTGATTGTTAAATACAATAAAATACCCACTACCTATTTGTTGAGTGGTTAATTGAAAATGTATTTGCAGGAATAGAATGCATTCTGTCTTTATGATGATATTGATCTGAAAATTATAAAAAAAAAAAAAAAAGCAAGTCATAAAGGGTTCTGTGCTTGGACCGATACTGTTCACCTTATACATGTTTCCCCCTAGGCAATATTATCAGGAAGCATGGAATAAATTTCCATTGCTATGCGGATGATACCCAGCTATATTTATCTATGAAACCAGACGAAACAGATCAGTTAACCATACTTCAGGCATGTCTTAAAGACATAAAGGCCTGGATGACCTGTAACTTTCTTCTTCTGAATTCAGACAAAACTGAGGTTATTTTGTTTGGTCCCAAACACCTTAGAAACAGTTTATCTAATCATATAGTTACTCTGGATGGCATTAATTTAGCCTCCAGTACGACTGTGAGGAACCTTGGAGTTATTTTTGATCAGGATCTGTCCTTTAACTCACATATAAAACAAGTCTCTAGGACCGCCTTCTTTCACCTGCGCAATATCAGTAAGATTAGGAACATTCTGTCGCATGAGTGATGCTGAAAAATTAGTCCATGCTTTTGTTACTTCTAGGCTGGACTACTGTAATTCCCTATTATCAGGATGTCCAGTTAACTCTCTAAAAGCATCCAGCTGATCCAAAATGCTGCAGCAAGAGTACTGACTGGAATTAGCAAGAGAGATCACATTACTCCTGTACTAACTTCTCTTCATTGGCTTCCTGTAAAATCCAGAATTGATTTTAAAATCCTTCTCCTTACATATAAGGCCCTCAATGGCCAGGCTCCTTCATATCTCAAAGAGCTGATAGTACCATATCATCCTAACAGATTGCTTCGTTCCCAGAATGCAGGTTTGCTTATGGTTCCCAAAATCTCTAAAAAGTAGAATGGGAGGCCGAGCCTTTAGCTATCAGGCCCCTCTCCTATGGAACCAACTGCCAGTTTGGGTTCAGGAAGCAGACACCCTCTCTAATTTTAAAGCGAAGCTTAAAACCTTCTTGTTTGATAAAGCTTATAATTAGTTGTAGTTACAGTCCTAGTTATTTATTAAACTTATAGTTAGTCACAATTATCTCTATAGACACTGTTACAGTTAAGGATATAGCCCTTAGTAGGGCTGGCTCAGGCAACTGAATCATCCCTAGTTATGCTGCTATAGGCCTAGGCTGCTGGGGACATCCATGATTTACTGTGCACTTCTTCTTCTTTCTCTTTCTCTCCTCAGACCCACTCTCAAATTTATTAGCCTTTATTACATGTCATTAACTCTGTGTCCTCTCTGTCCCGTAGTCCTGTGTTTGTTTCTCTCTGGTCTCTCTTTCTCTGTACCTTTCTGCAGGTACCTCTGGCTCCGGAGCTGCATGTCCTATGGTCCTGGCTCCACCCACCTGCTGCTGTTTATTGTTTACAATGATCTATTTCTAACATGTTTAATGTTCCGTTCTGCTACAGATAAATATTTGATTAATATTCTTTGCAAACTGTAATGTAAATAATTACCAGTCATGACAGCTTTTGCCTCCGTGCTCTGTTTCATAATTCTAATCTGCTGAGCACACATTATCCAATAACTGTTCACTAACTGTAATGTAAATACTGACCCACATTGTCTGTATTATGCTGCATGTCTTTCTCCCCTCTCCTCCATTCCTAGCTGTCCTATCTTCCTCCTTTTCCTCCTTTCACCCAGCCCGGCCATCGGCAGGAGGGTCCCCATCTGAGCCAGGTTCTGCTCAAGGTTTCTTCCTGTTAAAGGGAGTTTTCCTTGCCACTGTCGCCTTAAGTGCTTGCTCTGGGGTCAGGCTCTGGGTCTCTGTAAAGCGCTTTGAGACAATTTTGATTGTGGAAGGCGCTATATAAATAAATTGAATTGAATTGAATTGAAT